>CAXKVX010001908.1:0-52073 GCA_964058865.1 Eleocharis quinqueflora | reverse complement strand
GTGAAGATGGTCAAAAGCAGCTTTCCTTCCCGACCAAGCCTTGCTATAGCTCATTTTGACATGAAATTCATCTTCTAACTTGTTCCTTACTTCCTTTGCTCCAGCTGATGGATTATTCTTCAACCAACCTCCAACCCTCTCTGATACCCAAGACTTTGAAACCATCTTTCCTGGCATCATGCTAGTGGACATGCATGTATGCTCATTAGGTAACACCTTCACCTTCAATTTCAAAAGCAATTAATGTCATTAGTTATGATATTGCACTTTTTTAGATAATGAGTTTAATATTAAACAAAGTAATGCATACCATGAAGGTTTTATCGTCGTCTCGAAGCCTAGAAGCACGAATTCTCCAAAGACAATCTGGATGTTTGCATTTTGCCATGAACCTTTTCTTGTCTGACTTCAATGTAGCATATTCAAACTCATTTTTTATCGCAAAATGCCTTAATGCTTTTCTGAAGGTATCAACATCTGCAAATACAACATTGAGCTCTATTATTGGATTTTCAGGATCATGTGCAATGCTATGTGTAGTCTCTTCTAATTGATCATTTATTTCATCATCGAACTCCACACCCTCTCTTGCATCTTCCAATGGCACATCAATTTTGTCATCGAACTCCACACCCTCTCTTGCATCATCGAACTCCACACCCTCTCTTGCATCATCGAACTCCACACCCTCTCTTGCATCTTCCAATGACACATCAATTTCGTCATTGAACTTCACACCCTCTCTTGCATCTTCCAATGACACATCAATTTCGTCATTGAACTCCATACTACTCTTCGAACTTTCATCCAAATCACACAATACTACGTTAAGGATTATCTTCCTTTCAGATTCATACATCCTAAACATTTCTGGTATTTGCGACTCAAACAATAATTCCACAACTCTATTCTCATTTTTATCAAAATACCATGTTTTAGGTGTTTGACAAGTGCCCCAAGATACATCCTCTCGTAAATCACTACTCAACTCGCACAATGAAAACTTGTCTGAATCCACCACCCATTTTAACGTTCTTCCCTTCACATATGTCTTTTTATCGGCATTTTGCTTGTTCCAATATCCTTCTATCTTGACATCTAAGCGAAAAGCAGTTTCTGGATCGTACCTACACATCATTTACTCCATATTAGTATCTACAAATATTTATGAAGAGATTTGCTGACCTTGCAACACAACAATGAATTTGCTGAACTTGCTATACATCATTTACATCACAGCATTTACATCATTTACTACCAACTCATTTAAATAGATTGAATATGCTGGTGCTTTCTTTTTCCCTGTATCCACTTTATTTTTTCTTTTGGTACATCTTTTTACAAATAAATACAACCGAGAGGGCTAAGCCCATTCTAATTAAAAAAAAATATGTTGGTGCTTGGTTTAATAACAACGAGAGGGCTAAGCCCGTTCAAATAACAATAAAAAAACAAACTTACCCATGAGGAATCCATGACATTTGGTTGTCGAGAGAATTTTGGCTGCCGCCTATAGCTTGGTATATTTCCTGTCGTGACTCGTGACGATCTCCACTGGTGGGAGATGAAGAGTTTTCACTGCAGCATTAGGGTTAGACAGAAAATTTGGGTCGTAACTCATTTTTCACTGAAGCGTCTTCTTGCTTTAATTCCTCAAGGGTATTTCAGTCATTACAATACAAATTGTTTTTTTTTTATTTTCCAGAACTAACAAAACTGCAATTAGTGGTAAAAACAAGAATTAATGGTGTTTTAGTGTGGCATTTTAGCAAAAGACTGTTTTTGGGTGGCAAAAATACAAATTGACTGTTTTTTGGATGGAAAAAACACGATTTTCCCATAAATAAATTATTTTTAAATAGAAAAAAAATATTTAGGTAGTTCTAAAAATTAGAAAAGCTCGGTATCGATCTTCACAACACTGACAAAAAAAAGGTAAAATATACGATATTGCGGATATTGCGAATACTGTTCATTTTATTTTTTATTCGAATATGAATTATTTTTATAACTAACCTGAAAAAATAAGAATAATATCTATGACTCTGAATTCAATTTTTTTACTATAATGACTATATTTTATAATATACCTTCAGACATGTTATTTAGATCCATGTATTCGGAGGGTGTTGGACATTATTTTGGTGCAATTCAATTAGGTTATAATCACAAAAATCATTTTTCTAATCTAAACAATTACAACAATTCGATAAATTCTCCGTGCGACATGAATGAAATAAAATTAGCGAAAGCATGTAGAAAACTTATTTTCCATCTCCTTTCGTGGTCTCCTTTCTTCACTTGAGTAAACCTAAGAGGTGGTTGCACAATTGCGGAAGTCCTTCACGACGGTCTTTCTCAACGAGTCCTTCTAAGAAATTCGAGGTACCTTTCTTTTCTCCGATGAACACGAATGCTTCAACGTAGTACCAACACTTAATGGAGGAATGTTTGGGTGGCTATGCACAACACATGTGCCCTAACAACAGTATAATTTCTACTAGAAACAATACCCCTTAACTCTTGGAGACCCGGGTCGATTTATAAGGGCGAAAGTGTATCTTGAAAAGATGCAAAATTAATTATCAAATATTCACAAAATATTTGAAATTATATGTCTCCAATTCTTTTCTAAATTCTAATATTTACTGCTGTAAACATTTCCACGAATTTGGTACAAATGCTAAAATATCCAATCAGAAAGATAACGGTAAATCTAGGTAGTCAAAACATGCCTTACAGTAGGTCTGTTGCGGTCGCAATGAATCTTATTGCGACCGCAATTGACTTGACAATTTCAGACTTGACAGGTTTCTGCCAGATCTCTTGTGATCGCAATCAATCATGCTGAAATCAACAAATTTATTGCCAATTCTCTCCTACTGTATTGCGGCCGCAATAAACCTTATTACGACAACAATAGATCTTCGTTTGTGCTGTTTTGCTTGAGCTTTGATCTAATTTAAGTTGAATTTAGTCCAAACAATATTTCTAACTTTATACTAACATTCATATATAATTTAATTGATCATAATCAATCAATTAACAATTATAATTAATTTACTTTAGTTCTATATGCATGTGTCGAAAATCTTAGTGAAGTACGTATAATGTCTTGAATATTGAATTAATCACATTTACGACATTTTCACATATTATTCCTCATAATATTAGTGACAATACATGACATGTAGTAATCATACGACACGTAGTTCAAATTTAATTTATTAAAAATGAGGTGCCAATTCCAACAATCTATTCTTAATCTTGTTGATGATGGAATCCTATACACTGGCATTTAGTATAATTGAACAACTAACATAACTGCATTGAGTAGAACACCTTCTAATGAGAGAAGCTTACTTGTAATATTTTTTCAATTTTGTCTAGCAAAAAATTTCAATCTTTTATCGTGAGTTTCTTTCCACGGAGAATTTATAGATTATATTTGTTTACTGGATCATTTAAATTGATTGAGTTATATATAAACGATGCAACAATTCGATGGGAAAAAGGAAGAGCACATTAAATAATTTAAGATTTCTGAGTAGGAGCATATATATTTTTTATCATTCATTTTGTTAATATTTTATTAAAAAAGGAACATACATCGGTAACTGAAACGTTTTTTGGGGTTACAGTTGCAACAATTACTGGTTTCATTCCATGAAAAAAAAAAAATCAAACTGTCCAAAAAAGTTCCTCCAGCAGCGAAAACAGAAATCCTTGGTTGTGTTTTCTTTCTCTGCCTTCTGACATTTCTTTTCAAATAACAGTAATAATTGTCAGGGAAATAAACCATCAGTTGGAACCAAGCCAAGAAAATGATATGTTTCCCTCCAAAATCCATTACTCTATTCATCTCAGAGAAGAGCCTTGCAAGTCTAATCAACCAAGAGTATTGACAGCCTCCCACACCAAATTCTTCTGCAGGGGTTTTGTAAGGTCTCTAGCCTGGAAAGCGGCCTTGCGCAATGTCGAAACTGTCCTCTTATTGGCCTCCAAAAACGAGAAGCTGGAGTACGGCAAGCGGTGCTTCTTGCACAACTCCCTGACAAGAGGTGATATAAGTCTGAGGTTGCAGCGGGGCAGCCGAGGGAAGAGGTGGTGCTCCACCTGGAACTGTAGACCCCCGTGGAACCAGTCCATCCATGGTGGGCAGCTGATGTTGAGGGTCCCCATTGTCTGTTTCTCAAACCAATCGTTACCCTTCGGCGGCCCCACGTAAACCTCTGTGGAGAAGTGGTTCAGGGTGAACTGTACATGCTGTAACCCAGTGACGGCAAAGCTGATTAGCACAAATGCGACTCTCTCAGCCCAGTTCGGTAGGCATGACACGAGCAACGGGTACCATACCCAGAAAATACCCACACCTAGCAACTCTTGCCACCTGCAGTAGATATATTTGAATCAATTAATGTAGCGATCTGGTTTCAGTGCTCTTGTGTTAAGTCAACACCAATTGGAGTTAGTATTAGCCAATTATTTACTCATACGGTCATACCCAAGGTGATTACATGAAACATATTTTGCAGTATTTGAAGAAATGGAGATCTTGAGTCTTCTCTGTTTCATCCAAAACAAGAAGTCACTAAACTTGGGACTTGTATGATTGGTCCAGCAGCAATACATTGTTTGTTTCTTTTTGCAGGTTAAACTATGTTACCTTGTCTTCGATAATTTTCAAATGTGACGAACTGCAATGTAAATATTCATCAAGTAAATTGAAAAGTAATGTAGTTCTACTGACCTATTTGGCACATGCTTATTAGATAGAAGAAGGATAAATGATTGTGCAAAAAGATTGACTCGCGCAACACACATAACCGGGTAGTAGGTCCAGTGCTGGTAGCTGACAAAGAACCGAGCAAACTTGTCAAAGTTCATGACGCGCTGATAATAGACAGAGGTTAGGGACTTGAAGAACTTTGAAGAGACAGCAAAGAGCGGGATGTGCTGAAGGTCGGGATCATGGTCCAGGCTGTTGCACGCGATGTGGTGCACATTGTGCATGTGCTTCCACCACCCAATGCTGAGTCCCGTCACGCAATTCCCTGACAACACCTGATGTGTTGATTAAAACTCAAATCCATGCCCAATTTTGTTTAGTTGAAATCAGTTTTACATTGCATGTAAAAGTAAAACCTTCTGAACTTGAGGATTCTATATATTTTTATTCTTTTTTTCTTAATCAGGTACAGGAATTTGTGTGCTTAATTCGTGCTAACTTTCCTATACTTGTCAAAATAATTGTTTTTACATCCCAAATCATAGGAGCACTTTTTAATCCTTTTAAAATTAGACTGGGGTCATGATCAAACGAAATAATCCATTTATATACTAACTATAACTATTACAGGAAAAATAACAAGAAGTATAATTAAAATTGTTTTGGATGGGCCCCATTTCCAAAGGAAAACGGGTGAGTTGGGTTGGGGCATATGTATCAATGGAAGTCTCGCGAAGTTTTCATTACCAAAAAATCAGGGAAGCATGAAATCTTAAAATGAGAAATTAAATGATTAAAAATTTTGGATTTCAAGGGAAAATAAAATAATAAGATTGATTGATGATTGGAACCTGCATTGCCCGATTGAGTCGCGGCCAGTGATTAGGCATTACTTTGTAGTGGCCGGAATCGTGTCCGAGGAAACCGGATTGTATCCAGAGGATGCCCATAAGGACGGCGCACGCCATGTGCAGAGCGGGGCTCTCGGTGCGCACGACGCCATAGACTATGGTGGGCAACAAGAGAGCCATGAAGAGGAGCGAAGCGCAGGTGCTGTGCCCCTTCCTGTCAAAGAGACCCGTCTTGGAAAATTCGGCTACCAAACGGCGGTACTCGCGAGAGACCTCGGACACGTGGTAGTCGGAGAGGTGCGCCACGTAGAACCTGTCGAGCAAGGGCCAGGCGGCGGCGGGGTGGTAGGCGACAAATGCGTCGGTGACGTCCTGGCCGGCGAGGCAGAGCAAGGGGAGATCGCCGCCGGGGTGGTCCTTGAGCCAGGTGGTGACGTCGTAGACCTTGCCTTGGATGGAGATCCAGAGGTCGGAAGGCGTGTTGTGCTGCCGCAGCTCGGCCGTGGAAATGTACGTGATCTTCTTCTCCTTCTCGGCTCCTCTCTCGTCCATTTTTGTTTTGTCGACTGAAACTGAAACAAACTTGTTTTAGGATATGCAAGAGGAGAGAGGAGAGAGGAGAGAAGAGATGGAGAAGCGAATGATTAGTTAGATACTAATAGCAAGGGAAGGGAAATGCGTGCGGTGCGGTGCGGCGCGGTGTGACTGTGTGAAGGTGACGGCAACAATCACCGATATATCACCATTTGAGACATACAGATACATCATACATACATAGGTGTAAGTGTGTAACATAATACGTGTCATGTCATGGTACTTGGTAGGCCAGCTGGGCATGTGAGCTGTGAGCTGTGAGCTGTGAGCTGTGAGCTGTGATGTGACTCATGTGTGTGAGAGGCTGAGAGCCGAGCGCTTAAGCTTCGTACCTCAAAATATCTCCCTTATCTTTCCAAAATGGGTATTAATAATATAATATTAAAAATAAATAAAACAAAGTAAAAATATTTACAGTTTGAACGACTTGTGAGTAGGAATATGCCATAAGTCTCTGGCCTTCAGCTCGGCCTCTGTAAAGTCTCTGTCAGATTCAGTTCTGATTCGGTCTTTATTAAGATTTTGAAAGGGCCGAATCTTATAAGGACCGGACCTTATTTCAAAAGTGCAGGCCCCTATTTATTCGGCCCTTTCAAGCTCTGATCCCGTCCGATCCTGATTCGGCCCTCTGCAACCCTTAACCACGCCAGCCCCTCGGATCCTTATCAACCCTTTAACAATTAAAAATAAAAAAAGAGACCAAAGCCCTTATTACTCGGCCCTGATCCGACCCTTTCCAACCCCGAGGACCTAATAAGGGCCGGGCCTTAGAGGGGTCGGGCCTATTTCCTTATAACAAAGCCCTTATTACCCGGCCCCTATTAAGCCCTCTTCTTACCCGGCCCTTTCGTGGGCCCTCTAGGCCCGGCCTTTTAGACTTTCCCTACTTGTGAGGATGTACCATGTACGCTAGTGGACGTCTCCGATTAGTAAAAGTCTAAAGGGTCGGATCGAATTTTACAATAGTTGAGTTTAGAGGACTTACGAAATGATCGGGTAAGAGTCGTATAAGGGTCAGATCTAAAGATGACTTAATAGGAACCTAATAATAAGAGTTTTGTTCTAAGAAAATAGGTCTGGCTCCTCTAAGGTTCGGTCCTTATCAGGCTCTCAGAATTGCAGAGAGCCGGATCAGGACCGTATAATAAGGACTTTGGTTTCTTTTTTTAATTTCTTTAATTCTGAAATGTTTACTAATATTTATATGAGGGGCTGATAAAGATCTAAGACTGGCGTGGGTCAGAGTTGCAGAGGGCCGGATCAAATAGGAGCATGTATTTTTGGAACAAATTCGGTCCTTCTAAGACTCGACCCTTATAAGGTCCGATTCTTTCAAAATCTTACTAAGAGCCGAATCTGACAGAAACTTTACAAAAACCGAGCTGAAGGCCGAAAAATTATGACATATCACTATCTCCAACAATGGATTGTCGGTTCCCACTTCCCATGGTATGATGGCAATACAATAACACTATTCCGTATTCACCATCATTATTTATTTTTTATTACTATTGAATGTATGCGCTCGCGCTTCGGATGAAAAACAAAAAAAATAATGACAAAAAAATAAATCTAAAACATTTGAAAATTGCTACAATACTGTAGCATAATCAAAACCACTGATATCACTGAAACGCAGGATATCTCTCTTATAATTGACCAAATAAATAGTAGGTAATGTAACTAACTTATTACTCTCCCATGGCATCCATCAATATCCATATATATAATAGTAAAGTATAAGACTATTACAACGCAAAATAATCAAATTAACAAATATGAAATTCCGACTTTCCGACTTTATATTAAACCAATAAGAAATATCACTTATGAAAATAATTTCTTCTATTTTAGAAAACTAGACTTGACCTACTTAAAATTCTCATTAGAAAAATTATTTTATTATTTACATGAAATGTAAAATTAAAGGTAGCAGTGTGTGGGTTTTCTAACAGTGAGATATCCATTTAGAGGCTTTGTTCGTTGTTTTTATTACAAGCAATTGTCTTCGTCTAATTGTATATGAGAAGAGTCGACGGTTTCGTTTCTTTCATATGCACCACAAAGTAGCAGGCATGATGGAGTTCTAGTTTGTCACAGTTGTGGCGGTTAGAGGCCTCATGTTGCGTGACCATAACGTTGAGATGTCGTCTTCATGTTTGTTGTTCAATTTATGAGACATCCTTCTCGTGTCGTCGTATCTTGCAATTTTCAGAAGAACCTCATTTTTTATATTAAATGTGGGATGTTAGTCATAATGAAAATTTGAATACTTGCGTGTACTGTAGTGAAATGAATTCATGATCGAGTTCATCAAGATCACTTATGAAAATAGTAAAAAAAAAAAATTGTAAAGAGACTACAAATTGAACATAAAATGAAACAATGCACAAAAAAGTTGGATAGAGATTTGCACAATATATAATAATTCAATTCCATATTGATTAAATGGACCTCATACCGTACTAGAGTTGCCAATAAAAGCATTAAATGCTTTGTTTTATATAATCCAACCAAAAAGTATGAGCCATTAAATTGTACAAATTTACACATAAAAAGACAATCCAAATAACAAAAACACATGTGATGCAATATGAAATCAAAATCCAATTTTATGTATTATGAATTGTGAAGTACAACAACCACAGTTTTCTTTCATAACACAACAACAAAATTTAAAAACAACCAAGATGCTTAAAAAGGTATATTTAGAATTTTACTTTCAAATTTGTTCAGGTAACAGTACTATTACTTCATTAGTTAATTTAACTGTGCTACGGATACTTCAAATACTTGATTAGTCAATTTTCTTTAACAAATCTGTCAAGATGAAAATTAACAATGACAAATTACTATTCATGTTTTTTTTTACCATTGTCGTTACTAAATTTAAATTTGTGCCTACAAGTGGGGTACACAATTTTAACGAATTTTTGTCTTTAATATCAGATAATTTTCTTTAATATCTATGAAATTTTGACTATCTTTTTCATGCTTTGATTTTGAAATGCCGTCGAATTTTCATAGCAGTCTGGAGCAATAATAAATTTCACTATAAAAATATAAAGTATAGTAACAAGATCTTCAAAGTTACTGTTCAAAATTCCTCATCTCTAATTTAATTATATTTATTAATTCGGTATTTCATGAGCTTAATGTCTTAATCAATTAATATTTTTGTTCGTATACATTCCTTTCGACATTTCCCCTATTCCCTGTTTTTTTTTGTAGCATTCACTACATGAAACAAGGAAATTATATTTTTTAATTTTTTAAATTATTATCAGATGTGAACCCATATTGTCTATAGAATATATACAACAAAACCTTGTCATATTTTTCAATTCGTTTTAATATCACATGACATTTTGTGGATCTTTTTTTCCAACAAAGTAAATTATCGCTTACACGCAGTTCTAGTGGAAAAAAAATAATTTTATTATGATGCTGATTGGTATGTATATATTCAAACAAAACTATCATGTCAAAAGATCAGAATGATTTTTGGTTGGTCAAGTGAGATATATTGAGATAGAGATTTCTACTAAAACAAAAATGAGAAGGTTAAAGAAAGAATTGTTGCATAAGTATTAAATTTAATGAGTACATCTCTGGTAATTTATTCAAGTATTAATCAAATCAAACATAAGCATGATATTTAATCCTGTTTCCATTATTTAAACAGGATTTGCCCCAAAATATTCCTCCAGCACCTCCTGACAAAATACATCACAGAGGCAAGGCATCTCAGCCTACAATTTTAGTTTTCAAACAGGGCAGCGATTATCTGACTTCAATTAAATGAGGTAAATTGCAACTGAAGTAAACCACTTGCTCTTTCATATTATTTTCAAATAATTCAATGTATACAGCAATTTGTCATGCATCACAAGAGTTCCAGTCAATTGGGCAATGGTACTCAGTAAGCAACTAGCAGGAAACATGACGCCGGACCTCTAGTCACCAAGCTGTCTTTCTAATCCCTACTCCAAGGTGGCTAGACAGGTGGCTTGAGGTGGGTTCAGCTCTGCGTCAAAACAATACCACAACTGTTTCGCAAGATAAATTATTTGCAGAATCACCTCTTTTTGCTGCTTAGCATTAACAAAGTCAGAGGAAGTGGAGAACAGCTAGCTCGCATTTTGATTAGTCGAAGGGAAGAACCTCATGATAAAACTAGAAAGAGACCATATAGAAATTACCCCAAGGATTTGCAAAATTATTAAAAGGGCCCCCAAAGAATTTGTTATTGCTGAAGTCTGTGCTGTTGCCTCGGCACTTCTCACTGAGTATGCAAGTGCTGTCACCAATTGAGCTGCTCGGTTCAGCTGGTGGAGTCTATATACCTGGGAATTAAAAATGTGACCACGTTATTCTAAAGCAGAAAAGGTATTGCATTATTTAGAATACAGAAACTACAAGACTATTCAGCAGTTAATTCCAGAAGGTTAGCAACTGATTTTTCAATGTTATTAGCATACATTAAATATTTAGTTTTGAATATATGTATGATCCAAGCTTGTCAAATCCATTCAGGAGGTCATTTCTGCTAAATCTGCAATCCATTATTGAATTAGCAACATCAACAACTATCAACTGTTACAAACTTGCAATTCCTACAAACCTGCCAACAGGAGAGATAATTTGTAGCCATTTTGCGAGTTTTACCTATGGGCTGCTCTTGATAGGTTGCACGGTAAAGTTAAATTTGCTTCCAGTGTCTAAGAAAATTGAAAAGGAAATAATTGGAAGGCAATAGTCCAATCAGTTCCTATTTCCACTTGCATGCAGAAGTGGAAAAATATAAGCCCGAAATTGCGGGAAATAAAAGGAAAACTGAATCAAAATCAATGATGAAGTCATAATAGGAAATCTCAAATTATCACTTCCCATTTATGCCTCTTTTCTCTATATAGATAGAGAACGCTAATTTGGCCTCAAATCTCTATCACGCCCCTTCTCTCTAGCAGCTCTCTGCCTTCATAATTATCACTTCCCCACTTCGCCTTGCTACTCTATCCTTGATCGAGGCAATTAGTTTATTTCAATGGAATTGTGAAGTTACCTTTACTAGAACACAATTATATTATATGTTCAAGAAATAGTCTTTCATAATTACAAAACTTTTAGAACTTTTGCATTTTAGTTATGAAACAACAACTTTGCAAATGGTCTAATAGTCTAGTGATAGCTAACTAGGATGACTTCAACTAGGTCATGGGTTCAATCCTCCGTGAGCACAAAAATTTGTATCCCATTAAGAGACATTTAGTAATAGATGCTTGGGGTTTTGGGAACCCCTATATGTCCAAACTTCCGTTATGATTGATCAAAATTTTCAAGGGTGGTCCAATACCTCATTTGGTCTGGTCCTTATATTGATTCTAGTTTCCTTTTTGCTTCTCTATTGGATGGAAAAATAAAGACAAGAAGTGATGACGAATATTGTTATATTCCAGTATAAAAGTACTGCTGCAAACTACGAAACGTCTCTGCTGGTTTACAGAGACAGATAATGTAATTTGGGGTCAAGTCTCAATCATTTAGTCAACCTAAATGAGTTTAATCTGTGTAGAGTACTGTAAATGGTTGGCCTAAGGAATCTGTTGCTGCCTATTTTTTACTTGATTGATAACCTTTCATAGATTGGAAAAGCTCAAGCGTCCAGAATAAATTGCATGTACCATCATTTTTTTCTATACCAAGATAAATCTGGAGGTATTTTGTCTGCACTTATAACTAATATATTTTCTATGTTGCAAATATTGACTTAAGTGATCGACCTAGCATGTCACGTATAACAGGGACTTTTCAGGCAACACTGCAATACAATAAGAAATAAAGTGCACTGATGTTTCGAGAAAATATGCAGAAGGGCAATCTCTCCATTTTGGATCATATTATGTTATTGCCCATCGCATGCAAGTTACATCCGATACATATATTTCGATATGATGCATGAATAAAACTAAGTGTATTTCTGCTGATGTAGTTTGCTTCATCAATACTTATTGTTCTTATATTATCATTTGTGATACTTAGTATTGGAAAAAAAAGAAATCAGCTATTATAGTTAGTCCAAAATTGTAAACAACACCTACATTCTAGTGTTTATAGCTACCAAATTTGGGAGGCAATAACTCAATGCTACCCCAACTAGTTTGGAACTAAAGGCTTTGTTGTTGTTGTTGTAATAATCAATGCCAACAGTGCAGTGGTTTCATATATTGGAGTTGTCCATGGGTTCTATTTGAATGCCTACTCGAGCTGGCTGGCATTGAGTGCTCGTACCATTTTATACAAAAATATGAAGCTCTTAACAAACGTTTCATGGCTCTTAACTGTAAGACAATAATTTCGAGTTAAATGTTTAAAAAGAGTTTTTTGATAGCTTTTGACGGTTAAAACAATTTTTTTTTACTTATTATCAAATGTTTAAACGAAATTTTTTAAAAGCTTCAAAAATATATAAAAGAACCATAAGGCCTAAGGTTCGACGAGGGAATAGGAGATGCCAGCAGGCAATTTCTCAATCCCCTTCTAAGCAGGTGTGGTCAATCATATTTCCCACCACCAGCATAGATCTCGCAATATTGGGTGGCCCTTATCTACCATAAACTTATCAATTCTTACCGGATTCTACTGAACTACTGAAGTAATTGCATCCATTTTCCAGTAGTGTGTACTAAGGTATGTTAGCTCAGATGTTTCGGGATAAACTCACCATTTTAGTTCCCCATGTTCAAAGCCCAATTGACAACCGGCTACAAAATGGATCCCCATGTTCAAAGAACGAATCTACTAGAATTTATTCCTTAACGATGATTTCATTCGGTAAAAAAATGCAACTTTTAGACTTGTTTCTATTGGAAAGGAATGCCATATAATTGATAAAACAGATAATATCTGCTAATTATGACTTTCTGTAAGAGAACTGATAAAATGTTACCTGAAAGATAACAGGAATAACTGGCCAGGAAGGTGACTTCTTTCTTCTGGCATACTGCTCAAAAGCAAATTGTACCAGCAGACCAACCAAATAAGGGGACAGAGTGGCTGACGCTGCAGGTCCAGTCCATGGCCAGACCAAGCCCATGGTCACTAGTGGTATGATCAGGTTCAGCACCTTCATCGTAACGGACAATATCTGAAAATACCGTGGTGCTTTTGGCAAAGTTGGGAGGTTTGGTGGCTTGGCTTGGTTTAACCGCTGCCTCCAGGAGAGATCAGTAAGGAGGACAAAAATTAAGACCCCGATGTAAAAAAGGGCTTCAGTGAAAAATAATATGAGAAAATCTGCGCAAAAATGTTTCACATAGGTGAGGGGCACACACTAGAAAATTTCTAGCAGTTGTCAATCCATTGTATTATTAAGAGCAAACAATCGAAGTGGCAAGTACCACAGACATTATTTACTTTGATTTAACACTCAAATCTTTTCATTCATTTGTGAACACAGTAACTGCTAGATCGGTGTGATAGAAAAGACATATTGCATTATCATCACCTAATATGCCTTTTCTTTACGAATTACAAAGTGAGCTACGATAAAGCCCAAGTTCCAAAGTTATGTAAATTCGTAAAAATGGTCATAAATCAACCTTTACAACAGTCAACGAAAAACAAGAAGGCTAAATTAAAGTTGGCCATTATTGACGTGCATAGCTTTTAACAGTTGGGTCATATATTCCAAATTGCACATCTGCTCTGCTTGAGGGATGACTTAGAACACCAATGCAGATAACTCAAAATTTAGTTTAGATGTCAAGGCAGCTATGCTATATGCAAAGTATAGTGTTCAAACACAGTAAATCATGTTGCCTTAAAATAAATATTTTTATTAACTACTCAACCATAGACACAACAGACAAAGGTAAATAAATAAATACATGATAACGCACCACAACCAAACTACAAATACAATTGAGGGTGTACCAGTAAAGTCACTAAATAGATAATGAGGTAAGGCAATTGCTATCTAATTCCTTCTAGACCTGATATGCATAAATACAACCCTTTGACAACAAAAGTAGGAACACTGCAATAAACTAGGCATACTATTTTGTCAACTGAACAATACAACAGAACTATTTTTTTAAGGGGTCTACTGACCTGTCAATAAGGAGTCCTCAAACACCAAAGAGAGAATCTTTCTCAAGTAAAGTGAAGGCAATACCAAGAACGAGACGAGCACTGCAGGGCCCACAAACCAGACTATATCATGTACATTCTCATTGGTCGGAACAAGCCCAACACTGTTGGAATCTTCCTTCTTATGTGAGACCCCATGAAAGGAAATGAAACCCACCTTTCCTTCGGTTCTCTTGGCTGCCAGGTCAAATGAGTAATCTTCTTGAAGCTCTTTCGTACCAGGGTTTACCTCTTCGGGTGAATTAAGGTTTATCTCCCCTGTAGTGGAGTAAGAAAGGACAAGGCGCTTTACATAAACACCCTTTCTTGAATTGAGAACACCTATTGATGATTCAGAGGTTCATAGAAAACCATGAGAATATATAATGTGTAAAGTTACATCTCAAACTACACAAAGTATTTGAACTGTTTCCCGTACATATTGGTACAAAAACAAATCTGACTCAGGAATTAAGCCCGACATAATCTGAATAAGGTTAATGTCTCAATTTTCTGCAACTAAGCCTAAATCAGGAAACTCTATTGCATACTTTGCAACTGCAATTAAGTAGAATTAAACATCAATTATCCTCCATTTTAACCCAAGTAGCCTCAATCTGCTCCTACCTAGAGGAAAAAAAAAGGTAAAATGGAGAAAATTTTGGTTATTTTTTTACCAGTTCCATAAGGCATATACAAAGTGATCATGTAAAAAAACACAGGAGAACCAGACCGAGTAAATACTAAACCTATGGGCACAGTCAAAATTCATTTGGGCTAACTGGGTTAGCTGGAGATAATATCATGATAAAATTTGTATGTAAAACAGTAAAAGGGATACCTTTAGCACCATGTAGCAGTGCAACCACATTATTTTGCCCACTTATAAACTGCACAGTGCATTTGCCTAGCCGAGAGCACATAAAAAATTTCAATTTCTGTTCAGAGAAAAGAAACAATTAAGTATTTTTTTTGGACTAGAAAGTGGGGGATACCCACCTGTTTCATTGAAACAGAATAGTTTTTACATCCTTACAAACTAAAACTATATATCAAACAGCTGATATAGCGATAAAATCCTAGAACTACTAAGTAATCTTAAAACCGTTACATCCTTATGCCAGAAAAAACATCAGCCAAGAAACAATTAAGCAATGAACTGATAGAAGTAAAGGAGTAGTAAGAGATGGACGACGACCTTAGAATATTTGCACGACGAAGGTCGAACGAAGGATGAACAAGATCCGATTTGAACCGTCATCTCTCTCTCTCTCTGCTAATTCATCTCGTGGGTTTTACTGTTTTAGTTGAGGTTTTTCCTTTTTTTTGTAATTTGTAGAGAAAAAAACGAGGAGCGAAGGGGAGAGGAGAGAGAGAGGGAGGGGTATGTGATTCTATCTATCGGCTATCGCTTCCTATCGCTTCCTCTCAAGTCTGACCCAAATAATAACCACTGTGAGGCACTGCACTGACAAACATCTTTGTATAATTGAATCTTTCTTTACTGCGACTGCGATCAACTATTCCTCCCTCGACTGGGCCATTGGCCCATTGTCCTTTGCTCAAGAAATTGGATTTCATTCAATTAACTAAATGGGCCCAACAAGTCTCGGCCCATGGGCCAAGTTCTGGATTCACCTGATCTTTTTTTTTATTTCCCCCTGCATAATCCTTCGCATTCAAATTCCTGCGGTGATAATATAGTTAAAAACCTGAAACCTTTGCTATTTTTTTTCGTTTGTTTAATCATTTTGGTTGTTCCTAAATTTTGTTTCGATTGTGTTTGTTACATAACAACTTATTTCCCGAAAAAATGAATTATATAACGCATATGAAAGCGAATACCATGTGAAAAAATGTCCATTTTGGAATTTACTGATTAGGCTCATATTTTTTCTCTGAAGAAAAAGAAAATGGTGTGAACAGAGCGGATTCCCTAGTCAATTGGGAAGATAATATAGTACCGAGTGGCAACAATGAAGTCAATTCTTCCGTCTCCAATACAATTCAACCAATCAATTGTGTGATGCTACACCTTTTAGGCTTTTACTCTTTCGCTTTTTTTTTAAAAAAAAACCTGCTATATTTTTTATATTCTCCCTAATATTTTAGTAAATTTTTTTAGTAAACTTTGCAAAATGTTGATAATCATGAAACGCATGCAAGATCATGTGCCAGACAAGATGTACATGCATTGAAGTGAAAGGAGAAAGAAAAAGGGCTAAGATAAACATGTGTGTATGTGTGGGTGCGAGCGCGCGCAGTGGCAAACTGGCAATATATTTTCGTGTTCCATGGATGTCATACATCGGCCGGCAAGGCCTCGACCGGTACGGTATGCTTAGAATGGCTGGACCCCTGCACGGACCGACCGCCTTCTCTAAAACTGTTCTCTGCAAAGCGCAGACTGGAAGTGTGGTACCCCTTTTGCTGCTCATGCCGACTCCACTCGCTCTGATAATAGTCTTCGGCAGTGTAGCTCTTTGTGGGACCGCACAACATTCCGCCCCATTGTGGGAAGTGGATCAGGGCTACTGGCAGTGTGCATGCTAGTATCATGATTCCCATGTAGGTTATGCCGTCTTCGGTTGAGTATTTCGAGTTGTGGAAAAATATGACTTGTGTCAGAACTGCACCAACATTGCCACCGCCGCCTCCCATGCCGGAGATCAGACCTAATGACCTGTGTCGAAATTAGAATATTTAAATTAAAGGAAAGCTCTGTATCTCTAATTAAGGAGCTAATATATATATAAAACCAATTTACCTCCTCGAAACAAAAGGAACGATTCCGAAGGTAAGACCGCACGCTGCCTGGCAAAACACGGAAAAGAGCAACAGGACTACAATGGACCCGGCTAAAGAGTCGGTCTTTCCGAGGATCACACAAAGCATTCCACCTATAGTTTGCATCACCCACAGTCCCCACAACCTCCCTCTCATGCCGAACAGTTTGGACAGGTAATCGGAGAACAAGCCACCGCCTGGTCGGGACACTATATTTGCCAGACCAAAACTGGCCGCAATGGTGCCAGCCTTGCTGATGTTCACTCCAAAGCGGTCGTAGAAGTATTGTGCAATTATGTTGTCGATTGTTAGTTCTACGCCAAAGCAGTATCCGTACGTCAGGGCAATGATCCATCCTCTGTAGTTTGTTACGGCATGCTTCCACACCTGTCATGCGGATGCTTTGAGAGCTTAAATTGTACCCAAAAAAAGTTGGAATCTAAATGTTTTAATAGCAACACCCCATTACATGCATATAGCAACTTAGTAGTAAAAAATAAATTAATGTATAATAGAGGATAGATGGATTGGATATATTTATAATACCTCAGCAAAGTTGTCCTTGTGTTTCTCCCCTTCCTTGTGAAGTTTATTGTAGTTACCATCAGGCATGTCTTGCCCGAACATCAACACAGCAAAGGCAGAAAAAGTTTGCATTAGACCTGGAACGAAGAAAGCAACTCGCCATGCGGTAAAATGGGTACTCCCGATTTTTCTAATCAAGTCATACACGAGAGGCATGATCAGTTGGGTTGCTCCACCGCCCATGTTGCCCCAGCCACCGGCAACTCCATTGGCAAGTCCAACCTACAAGAAAAATCATAACAAATTAAGTTTTGATAAATATCTGGATTCTGATATGAAGAAAAATGTCCCCAAGTTTTGGCCGAGTTGACAACTAATTTTTGTGTACCTATGTAACAACAAAAATGAAACAGAAATCTCTGATTTTCCCTCTCTGGATAAGAAGTGATGTACTTAACATTATGCCTTTCCAAAATGTGAGAAACTTAGAGGACTTATCAAGCTTTGGGTATGACTTCATCTAGCTACGTACTAGGAGAAAAAATAAGACCATCGATCTTATATAGATTAACTAAGAGTCTAAAAGTATTTTTATATTAATTTCCTTTTTCTATTAGTAGCCAGATATCAATTCTGAAGCTTGTAACTACATACACATTTTGGACAATATTAAAATTAAAACTTGTAATCTGAGTGGTTGGTTTGTGCAAACCTTAGGAGGAGAGAACATGGAGCTCATCCAGAATTGGGTGGAGACGAATGTGGCGAGAGAGAATCCGGTGAAGAAACGGACAAGAAGGAAGCCTGTGGCTGACTCAATGATAGATGAGCAGTACACGGCTGGTGTCGTCAGCAGGATGAGAGATGCCGATGCGAGCCTGATAATTTGTACATTAACCCCAATGTGAAAGTTGTTATATATCATTGGAAGTATCTTTGTGCAATTTATTTTCATAGATGCTCACAAAATTGTTAACACAGTTCTATCAATTAGGATGGAGAACTACTCAACTAGCTAGAATTAACAGTGTACATAATCCCTAAAGGAAAGAGATCTAGAAATGAATTATATATATATATATATATATATATATATATATATATATATATATATATATAATGGACAAGAGTAACCCGTCCATCAGGCTTTACTGCAATATTTAGTGCTGAAAATGCGATAAAAGTTGCATAAAATTTCTGAATCATAACACCTTGCAAAAATAAAGCAAAAAGGAAGCCTACTTATATTGTAGTTAGTGCAGTGTTCATGAATTAGTTTATATTATATAAAAATTGTTTCACAGACAACACTGCAGATGTTTATATTTATACAAAAGCAATGGTTTAATGTGGATCGAAAGAAGGGGCATTGGCTTCCCCTGTTTTATACTTTTATTCAGTAGAGGCCATTAAATTCTTAAAAAAGAAAAAAAAGAAGAATACAGAGCCAATCTCCTCATCCAGAATTAAAGACCAATATTAGTAATACCAGTTAATGTTGTTTGATTATTTGAAGAACAAAAACCAACTTCATAATTAGAGTAAAAATAGATACCTAGGACCGACGAGATCACAAGCAGTACCCATAGCAACACGAGCGAAAACTGCTCCTGACACGGATGCAATACCAGCATTTCCAACATCTGTTGTTGTCAAAGAAAGATCATCTCTAATGACAGGAAGCAGAGGTGGAGCCGCAAAGGAAGAGACAAAACAGCAGAAGAAGGAGAACCATGACAAGTGGAAGGCGCGCATATGCGGTTCGGCAAATGAGAATAGCCGGAACTCGGTCGCCTTGTGGTCTGAATCAACCGGCAGCTTGAATTGACCAGTGTCAGCTGCTCGTTCCACTGCCAGAGTAGAAGACTTGGTAGTTGGCATTGCATCTGCCATTTTCTGGCAACAAGTTGGAGCTCCTTGAGAAAAATCGTCAGTTAAGGCCCGTAGGCATTCCAAAGTTGAATTCAACACGTTCATAATTCATTCATTGTTCCTGCTTTTAAATTACTCCTTGTCCTCAGGAGGTGGGCCCGGTTGAGGTTCCAATGTCTACGGGATGCTTCAAATTCAACCTTCAGTACATTGATTTGTCAAGTTCTATGTCACAACTCACAATCAGCTTTGACCTTATTCTCAATCATTTTATTATGTTATGTTATGTTATTATAAATCAAGTCTAGATTTAGGACTTCTTACAGCGTGCTAAATCATTGATTCTAGGGATAAACTTAGATATAGCAAAGTTATGTACATTAGTTATTTCAAGTTACTTTAGGTTGTTAGATACATTAAAATTAAAATTGGTACTGTAAATTAAGATCAAATAATTTCAAATGATTTGAAATATCTAATGTATTTATTTTTATGTACTAAATGATTTTCTTGATTCTATTATGTACAACATCTATTGATTGGATAACTCACTTGTTTTTTTCTTAAAGGAAGGCGAAATGCTTATCGATTTTTTCATTAAAATAAATGAAATATTTACAAGAATGAAAAAAAACTGAAAAAGAAAGAAAGAAAAATAGAAAAAAAGAAAATTTCAAAATAAAGAAAAAATTGAAAAACACGTACCGTTCGTGTCGAGATTGCGGGGGTGAGTAGTCTCCCACAACCGTCATCGTCGCTGATGAGGCTGCCATGACTTGAGTCGTCGGTGATCGTCATGGTGGTCATCGGTTCCAAATCCGCACTTGATTAGATCTCCAAATCTGGATCGGATCTCGGGTCAGTCATCGGTCGGTGGGAGAGCGATAGATCATCCATCATGCATCGAACATACATGATGAAACAATACGCACTTTGGGTGAATCGAAATTTTCTGGAGAGAATTTTTTCTCTCAAGAGAGAAGTATGGATCTGAGCCGTCGAATTAAGATTCAACGATCTTGATTAAAAATATCAAAAATCCCCCCTATCATGTCATTGACGGTCGAGTGTTGATCTTTAATCCGATGGTTCATATTAACTCTCCTCTCTGGAGAGAAATTTTTTCTCTCCACAGGATACGAGTCCCACTCTGGGTGAACGAAATCCTCTGCTGCATTTTTTTGTGTAGAAGAAAGCTTCCTTTTAATCAAGATCATCGGATCAAAATTTAATGGTCCTATTTTAATACTATATAACTCCCTTGAATCATATAAATGACGGTCGAGCGTCGATTTCTAATCTGACGATCACGATTAAATACAGCCCTCTGCTACATAAAATGTGCAGCAGAGGATACTGGTCCCCACTCTGGGTAGCGCTCTCTAGGGGTATATAAAATATTCGTGACTCGTGACTCACTAACAACTCCTTCGTTAATAGCTCGAGTGTTAACGAGCCGGGCCAGCTCGTTAGTAAACGAGTCGATCTTGAGCCGTGACAAGCTCGGTTCGTGTAAGTATCGAGACCTTAACGAGTTAATCTGAACCGTCGAATTAGTTACCACCATCTCTAAATAGATCTTTACCATAGAGGATTTTCACGATTTTATAATTTTATTATGTTTTTTAAAACTATTTTGTCATTTTTCTTACAAACAAACTACAAACGAGCCAAATGAGCCAGCTCGAAGCGAGCTTGAGTCTTAACAAATCGAGCTCGAGTTAGAGTTTCAGCTCGTAACTACTTATAGTAACGAGTCAAGCCAACTCGTTAATAAACGAGCCGAATTCGAATTCGCCCAACTCGCTCGAGCTCGATTCGTTTGCACCCCTAGCCCCAGCACTCTTACTACTCCGAGGATACGCTCTACGGGCTATTTCTTGAAGAAAGAAGAAAAAATATATTATAATATACATTCCAATAATAGAGCCCAACAATGACAAAAGAGGACTGAAGCCCAACTCGTACAAACCTCGTGAGATATCCGGATAACAACTGGAAGTCTGGAACTGTTCTGGCTTTCCATTCCTACTCGGCTACTCCATTCTACATTTCTACTCCTCCATCCCCTTTCAGCTTAAAACCGGGGTTGTCTCTTCGAGCGATACGCACATCTTGAATCTGAAATCTGATCTCCCCACGCGATCTGCTCCATCCCTGATCTCTCCACGCGACGGCGACAAGGAGATAGTGCTGATCTTGTTTCTTTTACTATCCGCCGCCTGTGCCTATTGTGTATGAAGAAAATTGAGAGAATCTCAGTCTCTAATAAATTATAATTTCATCGACTACTACAGTGGAAGTCAATCAAACAGTGTGAATCGAGTGCCGTGGAGCTCGCCGTATAGTATTGTGATATTGTCTTCACCGATCACCATCGGAATCCGCATCTGACCTTCTCTCTTGAGTCTTGACTATCACTAATCATTAATGGAGGTGGGTATGGGCATGGCGAAGACAATACTGGAGACGCCGCTGTCACTGGGGTACCGCATGCCAGCAGAGTGGGAACCTCACCAGCAGTGCTGGATGGGTTGGCCGGTATCTATTTCTCTTTCTCTTTCTCTTTCTATTTGTAAATTAATTAATATCTCCTATCTCTGATCATCCTTCAATGAACTAGAATTTTTCAGAATCAGACTGACATATCTAGCTATATAGATAGTTAGATTGATAGATAGATAGATAGATACAAAAACTAAATCATTTTTTATAATTGTAGGAAAGACCCGACAACTGGAGAGACAATGCTGGCCCTGCCCAACAAACATTCGCCCGTGTGGCTCTTGCAATCTCTAAATTCGAGCCCCTCACTCTCTGTGTCAGCTCTCACCAGGTACTATTATTACGCGGACTGATCATTTCATACCTTTCTGTTTCTTCATTTTACCAACCTACCATTGTTTCTTCATTTACTTGTTAATTAATTGTCCGATATTGTTCATTTTCTAGTATGAAGAGGTATATTCTTTGATGAATGGTGATTCTTCCATAAGGGTGGTTGAGATGAGCATCAATGATGCCTGGTTTCGTGATACTGGGCCCACAGTAAGCTCTTTAACTTTTCCTTTTTGAACACTTGCAACAGTAAACCTCCAATTATTTGTTACAAGACAGTCACTCTTAAGGCTGAAATTTATCAGAATTTAAAGATACTTACTTGACTTACCTGTCTTAAGATGATACTAATGATGCAGACTCCTTTCTGGTTATGTTTTAGTTTAATCTTTTTGTGAGGCATCAGTTTAAAATATTTAAAGATGAGGGTTTCCTTGATGGGTTCATATTTTTCCATTTTGGTTAACAAAGGATTAATCGTTCTCATTGATGTATGAAATTAACATGCGTGTCAATTTAGTTTGTCAGCCGTGACATGAAACCAACCTTATCAAATGAAGTAAGAGTTGCTGGAATTGATTGGCAATTCAATTGTTGGGGAGGTAATTATCATCGTTGTATGCTTTTATAGTTTATTGATTTGTTCTTTGCTTCTTCTTTGCTAAGATATAATGAAGCTATGTTATTGTTGGTTGTTGTTAATGATATTTATTTAAATGTTTCTCGTTACGAATTAAATTTTAAAGGGCCCGAAGAAGGTTGTTATGACGATTGGAGCCAGGATAGACTTGTTGCCAAGAAGGTATTCTTTTATTTCTTTGAAGATAATCTACTCAAGTTGCCTTCATTATTTTTTTAACATGCTATCATATATTTAGATTTTAATTCTTATCATTGTTAATTTTTAATACTTTGTACTGCTAAATTTTACTTCCAAAGATTCTGGAAATGGAAAAGCAACCAAGGTTTCCACACAAAATGGTTCTTGAAGGAGGAAGCATCCATGTAGATGGAGAAGGTAATTTTATTAAAACAAATAATTTAGTGAAAAGTTTTGAAAACATGCATCGCATGTCTGTTAGCTCAGCAGATCGTACAGCAGATCGTATAACTCAAAACTTGACCTTTTTGGGTGTCTACTGGTATGGACTTTTTAAGTGCATATCAGGTCAAATTTGATTATGTAAATTTTGGTATCATTCACCAATATGACCTATCCAGGTGACAATGATCTCTCAATATGACTGAAATTCAGCTCATTTGATCACCACTTTTGTACAAAATGAGAATCAACTTAACTGGCATTCAATATGATAAACCCCCAAATATTGTTCAATTTTATATTCTGGCATCTGTTGCTCTTCATCGGTGCAATGCTTCAGGTTTCTTTTAGCCCAAAAATTGGAATACAAAGGATTGACAACAAGAACTATACAACATGTTATATACAAACTGAAACTTTTTTTCAATTATTTATATTTATCTTTTGTTTCTGTTTACCTAAGTTGTACTGTCACTGTAGGCACATGCATAACAACAGAAGAGTGTTTGCTAAATCCAAACCGGAACCCTGACATGACCAAAGGTGAGATAGAGAATGAGCTCAAGCAGCATCTTGGTGTTGACAAAGTCATTTGGCTGCCTCGAGGGCTTTATGGTAACATAATAATATTTAACATCTCTAACATGCTGAGTCAAACTTATTTGTACTTGAGACCCAAAATAGTATTTTATATAAATTTACACCAAAATTAGAGTTTTCGGTTTTTTCCCCATGTCTGGAAGGTCATGCTCTGCTTTGCTGTAAATCTCTGTAAATATGTTAGGCAGATAGTATAAAAAAGTGCATCAGCGTGTATCAGCACAAATCAATAGTCAAATACTGAAATAAACAGAAATCACATGCACATGAAAGAGCACAAAGAATAATGATGTGTTCTTCTTTCAGGGGATGAAGACACAAATGGCCATGTAGACAACATGTGTTGCTTCCTAAAGCCAGGTGCGGTGCTTCTTTCATGGACTGACGACCCATCAGATCCACAACATGAAAGGTCACTTGAGGCACTTTCTGTTCTCTCTAGTTGCACTGATGCAAAAGGGAGGAAACTGGAGGTGGTAAAAATTCACACACCAGGTCCGCTTTACATGACTGAAGAAGAGGCTCAGGGACTTGTAGATATGGTACCAATCTCTTTTTCATTTGTTCACCAAAATAAAAAAAAATGCTCATGTATCTTTATTCTCCACTAGACACTAGTAGTGATTATTTTGGGCCCTTTTCTTCAGGGACACAAGTGAAGGAACGGTGCATTAGATTTTTCATCATTCGAGGGCTATATACTAATTTGTTGTGCTTTTGAGGGGTAATAAATAAGAAAACATATTACAATCTTTTTTTCTTATGAAAGGGGCATGCAGTGCCTAGGAAGGCTGGTACGAGATTAGCTGCTTCATATGTGAACTTCTACATTGCAAACGGTGGGATCATAGCTCCTAAGTTTGGGGATGATAAACGGGACCAGGAAGCATATGATGTTCTTAAAAAAACATTTCCTGTTCATGAGGTAATTTTAATCTTTGCACATTGCCGCACTACACTTTTTATTGGTGAAGATTCACTGCTCTCATACATAACAACTAGAGAAGTGAAGAAATTGTAGAAGTACAAATAAGAAACCTAAATATGTGCAATTTATGTTATCAATTTTCTACTAATTACTCCAAGTTAAAGTTTTAAATTACCAATTAGAATGGCAAATTAAAACCTCCTGCTCCATGTAGTGTAAAAAGAAATCTCATGTTGATTGTTGAGATTATTTCTGCTACTTTTTTCGGGGTTAAAAAATCAGTACTTTCAGAAGTGGTCAACATTGTCGTATATTTCGAGTTAGTTGAAACATAGATAAAAAGAAATCAGAAGTGAGACTAGGATGGATATTACAAGCACTCCGATCTCTTCGAGATTTGTGCAACACGAATCTGAAAAAAACAAAAGGCTTAAATGTGCATAGGACATCCTATTGCATATATTACATAGGCAATTCTCCTTTTATTATGGGAGTATATAATATGATATAGGTATTATTTTAGCAATTTGCATTTGCTATTTGGCTGTGGATCTTGCAAACTAAGATGATGGTATCTGCCTATCTGGTGCTGAAGTGTCCCTCCTATTTAACACTATTATTATAACACCCACAAGAGGTTGGTTTTAAGTAAACTACACAAATTCAGTTTTGGTTAAGGGTGGTCCATCAAACACCGCATGGATTTATCAAAGCTTAATGTCAACTTCTAATGTTTCTTGTTTCGATCCAAATCATGTTTATATTCAGTGGAAAATTAAGAAACGTAGGGTGCCCTTTCATCTGAATCTCATTGCTTCCTGATATGATTTTTTTATTGTTAATTTCCCGTACATTGAAAATAATTGATTGTTAATTTTAGGTGGTGATGGTGGAAGGTGCGAGAGAAATTGTACTTGGAGGGGGGAATATACACTGCATTACACAACAGCAACCTGCTTCTCTCTCCACTCCTAGTCCTACCAACAATATTTAAATCCTTGTTGTCAGCAAAATATTCTCTATGCTAAGTACACACTGTTTAAATTCCTCGTTAGTTAATTGAAGGAAGCAAGGGAGGTAAAGATTGCTTCCATATCAAATAAACAATTGTTCATTCATTTTTAAAAGGTATGTATTTCAGCTGAGAAAAGGTTTCCATTCGGGCGGAGTTTTTTTTCATTTGGGATATCTTTGGAACCGCGTAAGATTTAATTAACACTAGATAATTAATTAGTTGTCAGAACTGATTTAATTAATTTTGAAGTGATCGGATTCAGCTAAGAACTGAATATACTTCCATTGATTTTATATTATTATGGGTCCTCGAGTATCTTTCTCAAGAGAATTCAAACTACAAATCTAATTAATGATATATGTAGTTCTTTCGTTTGTTTTCTGGAAAAAAGGCTAGAAAGCAATTCAGAGCGAAAAACACAGAGAAAAAAGGCGATTCCACCTTCGGTGGGGGAGGTCACCTCCGACCGCCTCTCTCCTCCCTCTTCTCCCCTCTGTTTATCCTTGGTACCGTCAATTTGAGATATAGATGAGTGTTTTGATCTAGATCGAGAGATTGTGCGAAGCGATGATGTGAGTATGATCGACCTCTAGCTTGATGAGATATGAGATAGATAACGATGAGGACATGATTGAAGTCTTGTCAGAGATCGGGATGGCCTCGGATCAAGCTAGACTTTCGATCTGACCACTGAGGCGACCTCGAGTCTTGTTAGATGATCAAGGCAATGATTCAAAAGTCTAGGAAGACGAATCCCTCAGATCAGGTGAAGGTGAGTTCTGAGATCAGCTTTGATTAAAGGTTGGGCTAGATTGTGATCCAGGTCGAAACAAGGGAGGTAGATGAGCTCAGGGTACAGAGATGCGAGATAAAGGGTTGATATGCAGAAGGTGTCGGGGGGATCTGAAGTTGAAGCTACTGAAATCGACAGGACGAGACTGAGACTGTCATTGGGAAACCTAAACCCTAGGTTTGACTGGGAGGCAGGCGACCCTAGCTCAAGATAAAGGTGGGTCTTGAGAAGTGCCTCTCAGAACAAATCGGTGGCGAGGAGGACACGATAACAGGTCGAGGCGACAATAAGCCGGAATCAGACGTGGATCCAAAAGGTTAGATTATTCGATGTTGTCCAAGGGAAATCAAATTAGGTAATGTCAGTATCGATGCTGATCTATCAGTAACGATACTGGCAAACATCACAGGGGGTGCAGTAAAATACTGGTATAGAAATCGTGTATAGGATCACGATAGCTTGCCATAATTGGTGATCAAGCTTGATAGCCAGGAGATTGGATTGAGTCTGGTTGAACAAGTTCGTTATGACTTTGGATTCCAGTTTTGATCGAAGGAATTTTTTATTCGTACCTTGCCCACGATAAAGGCAAGGTAACGACAGATATGTCAGGAATCTTAGATCAAAGTTGTGATGAAGGACATAGTGCAATACCAGTTTGGCTAGACAAAAGTCTGAAATATGGTATTGAAGTGAGCACAGGTCAGAAGAGCAAAGAGAAATGGTGAAGCAGCGTGGGCACAAGACAAGGCTGATAGAGTGTGTTTGTCAGAATATCTTGCTGTTTACATTTAAACTGCTAAATCATTCTCTTGTTCGTATGCAACTGTGATTCAAATGGTACAGTGAGGGATAAAAGAAGATATTAGATCAAAGATCAAATTACTATTGATTATAGGCTGCAAGGGAATATAGAGATTGAGTTAAGGGACCAGGGGGTTTTTTTTCGATTTTGCTTTTGATGGGTTAGATTTGCTTATAGGACAATGTGCTGTGTTGGTTTTGTTTTAGATAATATGATTTTTGTCATGGGATTCAGATAGCAGGGGTATAGATAGAATAGTGAGATTGAATTTTGATTTTGTGTCAAAGAGTTTGTATACTTCGTTTTTGTTAAGAAAATAAAGTGGTGGACGTTTCTCACTTATTTCAAAAAAAAATTCATGATATATGTTGGATTTGTTGTTCTGTGTATTATCCGTGTCTATGCCATAAGTAGGGTTTAAAAAAATCCGGGCGGGTCTACCCGCCCGTACCCAACCAGTACCCGTGCCCGGATCCGCGGATCTATCACGGGTCGGGTTGGCCCCAAATCCTCCAAACCCGTCTAAACCCGTGCCCGTGTAGACCCGTGCCCGACCCGTCCCAAGATCCGCCCGTGCCCGACCCGTAGATCCGTGCAAAAATTCAAAAAAATACAAAAAAAAAAAAAAAAAATTCAGAAAAATTCGAAAAAATATATATATATTAAAATAATGTGCAGTTTTAAATTAAAAAATTCGAAAAAAATTCAAAAAAATAAAAAAAAATTCGAAAAAAACTCAAAAAGTTGGACGAATCCGACCCGACCCACCCGGGTTTATCACGGATCGGGTTGGGAGTTTTGGGTTCGGACCCGTGCATATCCGCCTCGTCATATCCGTGGATTCGTGGATTCGGACGGGTCGGATCCACGGGTACCCGACCCGCCCCGTTTTGAGAACCCTAGCCATAAGCCCATAACGGAAGAAGAGCACACAAGCCGGAGGCCGAAAATATAATTTTTGCGAATTTAACACTTGGATATTAGTTGCAAAATTTGGCGTACAAAACTTTAGAATTTGAGACTCTCTCCCCCTACCCAAAAAAAAAAAAAAAAAACAACAACAACATTAACCTTCTAATGTTATTATAAAATACATCGTACTCTAATGGGTAAGTTATTCTACTATCCAATTCCATGAAATCTTTTGGATATTGTCTAGGTTTTATATGTTAACAAATTGTTTTCTGGAGTGTTTATAAATTTTGTTATGATGTTCTTCACTTACAATTGCTTGATATATACATAGAATTTGACTACGGTGATATGCATAGTTTGTGAGCATTTATGTTATGCATTTTTTCTTCGTTGGATTGCTTTAATTAACGCCAATTTAAGTAGTTTAATAAATTCTTCACATTGAAATTTAGTAAGAAATCAAATTTCGTGATTTTTAGACCTTTCTAACTATTTTTAAATATTTTTTGAAAACAACTTTGTCTAATATTAAAAATGATTGTGTCAGGGCCGTTTTTAAAAATATTTTAAAAATAGTTAGAAATATCTAAAAATGACGAAATTTGGTTTCAATTTCATTATGAAGAATTTATGGGACTACTTAAATTAGTGTTAATTAAAACAATCCAACGAAAAAATGCATAGTGCAAATGCTCACTGATTATGAATATCACCGTAGTCGGATTCTTATATATATATATATATATATATATATAGCAGGGATCCGTAGCCACTCGCAACCGCTCCATCATACCATGTGTAAATCGTCGATCCGGACCGTTGAAAATATTCTCCATACTAATGTAGATTTGGAGATCAAATTTTATATTGTTTGGATTTTTTTACTATTTTATCGGAAGGGTTGAAAATTAGATGTTTGTAAATCGTTAGATAAATAAATTTTCAATCCATCCGATAAAATAGTAAAAAAAATAAAAAAAATGTAAAATTTGGTTTTCAAGTCTATATTAATATGGAGAATGTTTTCAACAGTTCGGATCGTCCATTTACATTTTCTACCATTGAGCAGTTGCGCGCGGTTGAAAGTTTGGCGGCTACGGATCCCTCCTCATATATATATATATATATAAGGAGTGATCGGATGACAACAACTTTGATGACACCAACTATGACAACAATCAATTTTCCATTTTCAAAATCCAAATTGTTGATCCAAACTGTTGAACATGATATTCACAATAAAATATGCCAAAGTTATTTGAATTTTACAGATCAAATTATACTTGCAGATCAAATTTTACATTTATTTGAATTTTTTACTATTTATTAAGACGAATGCAAAAATATGTCAAAGTTACAACAACTTGAATCGTTGAATTTTACATCCATCTTAATAAATAGTAAACAATTCACAACACTCAATTGAGTATGTCTAAAGCTTAATTGGAGTTAATTTGGAGCCCAATTGCAAAATCCCAATTCTTGACCTCAAATGGAGTTATAACATCAAAGGGGAGTGTCAAAATCAGCTCCAACAACCTATGAAGTTTATTTACCCCTGCCAAATCTGCTGAGATCAACGAAGGACACCTGAAGGACGCTCTAAGATACTGTAAGAGACATTAAGATGAAAGCACATGGATTGGTCCCTATCTGGAACAATCTGCATCCTAAATCAAAATGAATCAATGGTAGTAATCAAATATACTCTCTACAACTTCTAGAAGATTGATAGCACCTAAATAACAGAATTGGACCACAGTTGGCACATGAAAGCATAAGTTGCAACATAGAAGACCATACAAGATCAAATCAGAGGAAGAGAAGAAAATGCAATAGAAAATCAAATAGGAAATAGATCCAATGTAATCTCAGTTGAAAAAGGCTATAAATATCCATGTAATTCTCAAATCAAATGTTCTTCTTTTCTGCTCAAATTATAGAAATGATTGAATCTACTCAACACTTTCTAAGCCTTTCATTTCCACCCGACATATCATCCAATTAGGTGAGTGGTGTTGAATTTGGTAGAGAATGGACCACCTTTATATGCTTTTTCTTTGTGAATTGTGTAAATTTCTTGCTTGTGAAATGAAAAATCAAGTTTGAAACTCTTTGATCTGTGCTATTTTGATGTTTAGATTTGAAATTCGAAGTCTTTATGCATAAAGGTTTTGATGATCGATTTATGATGCTTTAAGTGATTCAAATAAGTCTTCTAAACACAAATTTGAGTTCAATTGATCTTCTTTTCCTTTTAAATTCATCTCAAGTCAAATCTGGCTTCCAATGCCCTTTCTAACTTAAAATTCTCCTTCTTTGATCTAAAAACTCTTCCCTAATGCAGTGATGTGCAATGAGACAAGCTCTAAAAGCCATATGCAAGCTCTAAAGCATTGAGTCATATGCAAGCTCTAAAAGCCATAAGCTCAACACTAGGATCAAATCAAATCAAAATAGTGTTCAATTTAACCCTAAATACTCATGTGATCAAATCCTTCAAGCATTTGAAATAAATCATTTTTTATGCTTCCTCTATGTCTCACTGTGTATAACACACCTCATTTTTTATGCTTCCTCTATGTCTCACTGTGTATAACACACCTTACACCGATGTAAATCAACATTTGAAGCTTTAAAACCCAAATCAATGCCACAAGCCCTTTGATTTAAAGCTGTTAGAGACTTGTTATTTTTATACAAATCTTATTTCAACTCCAAATTCAAATCCCTTTTATAGACATGCATATCATGTTTTAATAAAACTCCAGATTTAATTTCATAATTTTTGAATAAATATATTTCAAATTAAAGTCATTTAAATCTCACATTTCTCAAAATCACTGAAAAATAAAGTTTAAATGCAATAATAACTCCCTTTGTCAAAATTTAAAAATTTAAAAATAGAAATGCTTCTTTTGACATGCCAAACCTAAATCCAAGCTCAAACATCCATGTTAACCACCAAAGTCTCAAATTGCATCCATAAAATCCAAACCAGCCTCAAGGGCATGATGTTTCAGCACTGTTTTAGCAACCAAATTGGAACTCTTCTCAAACTCTTGGCACTTTGAGTTAGATATAAGTCTTTGTTTATAGTCTGACATGTTGGACTTAGTTTTGGTGTAATTCAATTTAGGGTAGAGCAAAATACTATTTTCCTAAACTACAACAAAACAATTGCAATAATTCACAAAGTTCGATGGTGTCTCAATTTACTCAAGTTTTGTCGAAGCAAGTCCGTCTCATCTTTGGCAGCATATTGTCCAAGTATGAAGACTTCCGCCCATGAGGATTGAAAGAAAAACGATCTCAGTCTTCAAGTGGCACATTATGTACACCTTCTCATAATCAGAATTGGTTTAGGGGCATGCAACATAAGAAGATCGTCAAATCGTTGATCTCAATGCCGAAACCAAAACCAAACTTTAAATTCGACTTGCTAATGGACGAGTTGTCTTGCATATCCCTATCTAGGAGTCATTACACTACCTCTTTGACCAGCCACCAAGAAATGCATAAACAAAAATAATGTATATATAAAAAAGAATAGCCATCCCAAATAAAACTGCAAATCTTATGCCACCATCCAATAAGCCGTTGGTGCAAGGAATGAGCCACCCAAAACCAAACCCAAATACTTTTATCATAAAATGAGAGTATACTTTCTAAAAATAAATAAAAGTCATTCTCATGTATAAAGTGACAAGAGAATTTCAAATAAAACCTCCTCTTCCAAAACATAAAAGTGTGAATAAAATAATATAAACCTTGTAAATAAGAAAATAAATAAATAAACTTAACATTCCCATGTATACAAAAGAAAGCATATTCTTTTGTAAAAAATATTAAAAGTGTAAATAAAATATCAAAAGTGCAAATAAATTCATAAGTCAAATGTAAGTTCAAAAGTCTTATTTCCATATGCATTCTTTGAAAAGAGAAAATAAAACAAAAAAATTGCATATATTCCATTATGCCTACACACATTCCTTTCTCAAAGCAAATAAAAATGCAAAATCATAAAATCTTCAAATATAAATTAAAAAAATTAAATTAAATTAAATAAAATCACAAATCATAGAATATGTGATATTTTATCAAGTCTTCCCCCTCCTTTCATGAAACAAAACACATTTTTCATGAAATAAAAATATATATAAAATGAAGCATAATTCATGGGGCAAACACACCCTTATAAAGCTAAGTATGAAATAAAATAGGAGAACACACACTAAAATAAACACAAAATAAACAATAAAACAAACATCGGAGCCGAACAACATGAAATCCTAATTTAGTAATATTTTCAAAAGGGATGTTATAAAGGATTAAAGACTAGCGCATTCAAATCAAATTAAATCGTTTTAAAAAGATCATCTTGTGTCATTCAGTATATCATTCCAACACTTGAAAATCATTGGTATTGAGGACTAAAATAACGTCTCATGTAAATAATGACAGGAGCTTGCGCCTGATCAAGACTTAGAAACCTAAAACCTCATTGGTAAAAAACAAACAGAACCTGGAATGATTATATGCATCTAAGTCATAGAAAAATCATGCGCATTTGAGGTGACCTGTCATCTTTTTCCAAAAATGCCTCCTCAATCCAAAAGGCAAAAAAGGTAAGGTGGTTGACTGGAGCGCGGAAAAGGACACCGACAATGACTTAGTTGGTTTTTATTTCATATCTTTTTGTTCTTGTTATGATCTATGCTTTATTAATTTTTGATTGTGAGGACTTAACCGAAATCACATGAAACTCTAGGAATTAGTATTTGCAATTGAGAAATTTGATATTGAGTCCATATCATAAAGTACAAGGTATTTGATAGGCTAAGTACCGAGAGGTGACGTTTGTCTTATACGACTTTTATCCAATTGTTTAGGAAATTATGTCAAGTATTGAGAGGTGAAAGATGATTTTCTAGATCAATTAGGACAATAAATGAACTTAATGATTTTACGTTAATATGACTAAGTACCGAGAGATGACGTTTATACTATCTTGAAGATGACGTTAACATAGAGATATCTCTTGATACCTACAAACCCTAATTGTGCCTTCATAAGCAAAAGAATAAATTCACCGTATCAACTAGTTATAACAATAGTGGATAAGAACCATACAAAACCCTAACTTCATCGCACTTGTTAAAATTTAGAACTCGTTTTAGAATCATAGTTTACTTTAACTTAAAATTGCAAACAAAACACTTTTCAAATTTTTTCCTACTCAAATAAATTATAGGTTAGATCTAATATTCCGACTTGTTCCTGTGGAGACGATCCCTAAGTATTACACAACAAGATTGTATTCTTGCGACCAAGTTGAGTTAATTTAATCTAACAGTCCATATTTTAGAAATGCGGAGAACACTCCTAAAAAAATCCATATTTGATGGGGCACCTGTAAGGTGGAGTAGTCATTCAATGATTTACATGACATCGAGATTCGTACACACAAATTTTGATGTAACGTGAATCATTGAATGACTATTTCACTCAACAGAATACTCTAGAATTTCCTAAAAAGAGCGCAGAAGATACAGGTCCCCTGTTGCCCGGACTCGCATGTTCTTGTTGTAAGAATATTTTTATCATGTTCATGTTGCCCCCATTCTCGTGGAAGCAAATCTTCTACGGCGCAACACGGTCGGACGATCATAATTTATTGCGCGATAAGTATTGAACGCTATGTACTTGATTTAGACATTGAACACTGTGAATTTGATTTAGAGTCCTCATTTTTAAAATTTAGTTCGCAACTAAAAGCCTGCGATCGTGCATTATTTGTTCAGGGCCCGTCCCTGCTGTACCAATGTAAGATTATTTTTTCTCATGTTCCTGTTGCCCCCATTCTCATGGAAGCAATTTTTCTACCGCGCAATATGGACGATCATAATTTGCCACGCGATAAATATTGAAAGTTGTGTATTTGATTTAGACATTAAATGCTGTGAATTTGATTTAGGGTCGCATTTTTTAATTTTAGTTCGCACGGATATTGATGCAACTAAAAGCCTCTGATCTCATTCCCTCTCTCGCTCCCGTCCCTCCCATTGCTATTGCCTCAATCCTCCCCTTCCCTCCCGTTGCTCCTCCCTCCTCTGCGATGCCGCTCGCCAGGCCAATAAGCGCCAGGAGAAGGCCATCCAGGAGCTCCTTCTCAAGCGCCACCTTCGCTTCGCCATGGCCGTCCCCACCAACCACGCTGCTGTGGGATGTACCGCCGCGATCGCCTCCGCGACGCTGCTTGTAGTCTTCTCTTCTATTTTTCCAGGCTAGTTAGTAAAAGGGTTGCAACGGTGAGAAAACGATAGTCAATAGAATGGAAGCAGCCTATCCTATATCATGTAAAAGAATTGCATTAATTAGTCCTGCTCGGTTAACGTGTTGTATGTTATTGTTGTTACAAACTTACAATTAGACGAATAAGCATTGATTGATAAACTAGAAACTAGTTTGGAGGTCTAGTCAATAGTAAGTTGGGCTACCTTTCCTTCATGATTAGTTGATTACATACATAATATAACTACCAAATTACTAATAATGATTGGTATTTTGGTAAATTAATTAATCGATCAGTTCTTACTTCTTAGTGGCTACTTTGATGAATTTTACTATTTTGTATTGGCATTCAGCTCTATGTATTAGGCTGCCTGTAATCTAAGTCACTTTCTTGGTTCAAATGTCATGACCTTTCGTCATATCATTTCCCATTTATTCTCACTCCTAAGATTTATGTTACAGGTTCTTGGGGTCAGCTTCTCTACTAATGGCTATCACTTGGCAACTGGCACCGAAGATAACTTCTGTCGAATTTAGGATTTGAGGAGGAGGAAGAACATATACTCCATCCCTGCCCATAAGAATCCGGTATCTCAAATCAAATATGAACCACGAGAGGGATACTTTTTGGCAACATCTTCATACGATACCAAAGCAACTGTATGTTCTTAGAGAACTCATCATTTCTTTGCCTGTCGGAAAGACTCTTTTCATGTACTGGTGTACCTTAAAACCTTCACTTGGTCTGCATATCATTTTGTATTGCATTGTCAAGAATTTTTCAATCTTCCACCTTCATAACCCTATCTCGCTTCTTTTGAACGGAAAGTGATGGTATATTGTCTTAGAGAATAGATTTTTCTTTTTTGGGGGTTTGAGGGGCGGACAGGCTTAATTAATTTTCACATTGCATGGTGCAGATATTTAAGATTTTTGAATGGTCACATCGAACAATTGAAATTTGGTCCTGGGGGAGTAGCCTAAAGGAGAACAATATGGAGGTTGATTGAGGCTACGCACTAGAGTAGATTCTCCATATGTGCACGGGTTGAATATTTAGTTGGGATCATTTGTTGCACTTAACCATCAAATCAAATGACTGACAGTATTGACCGTCAACTAATTTAAGATGAATCTTGAGAGACTGTTTTCTAATTAATTAGCATGTTAGTTTCGCTGGTCAGAACTTACTGGTACGTAGGCAATTTTTTTGTTCATATGTAAATATCTGGCATTTATTGGTTTTAGTTTGAATTTGAGCCTTCGTTGTAATCAGATTTAATTATCTTTATTCTTTTATATATAAGTCCATTCTTGCAACTTGTCTTGTTTACTTTTCTTCTATTTCTTTTTTTTTTCCCTGTTTTGTATATAAATAGTGACGCCTTAGATTTATTAGTCATCATATTATCCTTAATCCATGATAAACCATTTCTTGTATCATAGTTTTCCTACTAATTTTCTTTTCATATCATTCTCCTATTTGCATTATGTCAGTTTATATATATCATACATAAATTCGATTCTTTGTAATGTGACTTGTCCTGTGAATGCAAAGTACATGTATCTTTTTTGTGTAGAAGTTTCCCACTTTTTGTTTTGTATGCGTTGAAAGGCACACGATAAGCTTGTGGACCTAGGAAAGGTTCGTCGTGCCAAATTTAAAAGAGAATCAACGAAGCAAAGCAGCAAGAAGTGTGAATTGGCAGTGCAATTGGTACATATTCACCTGCTATTATGCGGAATGAGATCTTCTATCACGTAGCAAAAATATTATACGTACTCTGTAATAAATTTCAATTTTTTTATTTGCATCGAGATTTATGTAAGCTAAATTTTAAAATATCAGACCTCCTGAATCAAATTTGAATTGTCCGTAGCCTACAACGCAGAAAATCTAAATCGTTCATTCCTACTGCGCGGCAGAGAATCTGCTTTCGCTACTCGGCTAGTATAGAGGTTTGTCAATTATTTTAGTGAGTTTTGTCAGTGAAAATAGAGATTGTTTAAGCCCATTCATTCACCGTGTATGTTTTCATTATAGAAAGCACATGTATTTTGTAAACTTTGTGTACATTTATAGTTCAAATCATTCATAATATTCGCACTTCATAATATGAATAAAAGAGAAGTGTTTTAAGAAAATTTTAAATGGTTTACAAGGAGAGCAATGGACCATGTGCATCTGCTTGTTTGCTTGCTTTTGACCATAACCTTTGATGGAAGCCTAGCCGTTCAGAAACGCCAAACTGAGCCTCCTCAGATGATACCATTCGTACAAGTAAAACTGCATCAATCAAATCTGTTGATATTTGATTTTCCATTGATCTATTGGTGTGGTATTCTTGCCCCAAGGTATTTCATACATACCTACTATATATACTTGTATAGCCTCTCTGAAAATGTAATACCGGTATGTACCAAAAAAACAATGCACCCACAAAAGTGTTTGCACACAAAATCCAGAATTTTCTTCAGCTCAGTTGAACTAGCCAAACAACTCTGAAAATCCCTTTTAACACCATTTCGAATTCCTACTTAAACACTCTAATGACCCTCAATCTGCCTCAAAATCTTGAAAATCCCCAGTTCCTTTGCACAATTCTCAGGCCCCCTTCCCTATCACAAATATAAAAAAAGTTTATTACAGAAAGCAAGGAAACAACTAAAGAAAATGAACACTAATCTAACAAAAACACTTATGCCTGCTGCTTTCCTCCTCATCTTTGTTTCTGTTGCGAGAAGCACTGATCACGCCGATCATTTCCACACTGCATTCAATCCAACCGTCTTTTGCAAGCATGCCGCACCATTCAAAAACCTATGTACCAAAGTTGTACACACCGCACACGGTCTCCGCATGACTTCGTCATTGACAGTAGTTGAGGCCAATGTGAATACGGCTGTTAAGGAGGCACAGCATGCTCTGGCAAAGGTATCGTCCCTGACAATTGCCGGGAGGAAGAATTACCCGGGGATGTCGGGCAGTGTGCTCCGCTCATGCAAAGACAACTACGACTCGGCCGTTGCCTCTCTTCACAGCACCCAGAGGATTCTGAATAGCCACGGTAGCCATGACGACCTCATGACTGAACTCACAGCAGCATGTAATCAACCATTTTTAATTACTCCCAAAATTATATTTGACTCAAAAATAAAGGGATAAAAAAGAAAAAAAATGATGTGTGATATATACCATTTCAACTGGGCAAACCATTAGTTGTGTTGCTTAATTATTTTATACACATTTTTATGATTATTGCAGGTACATTTGTGGAAACATGTACGGATGACCTGGGAACGGTGCCAGAGATGAAGTATCCCATTCAACGACTTCACACAAGCCTGGAGCACCATGTCAGAAATTGCTTGGATTTAGCAGCTGTTCTTAAGTAAATTGTATTATTCTCATATATGTCTATACTTGACAAGTGAGAAGGGGCCAAGGGGATTGGTTCACTATTGCTATATGTATTAGGAATACATCTGTTCTTTGCAATGTTGAGATAAATGTGTGAATTTGTTTGGGCTGAGTTAATTTCATTTCTTGATAACATTGTGGGTTTATTTAGTTATTGATACTAGAATTAAAGAAATGATAGAAAATAAGTGCGTCTGTTAATTAATTTACAAGCGACAGGAATATATTCTTAATTTCTTCTTTAAGATTGAATTTATTTAGGACCATATGTGTAACACAATTTGTGATTTATTTTGCTTCTCCACATAAGAGGAATCGATTCAATTACAACAAGAAACGTTAAAAGAAATAGACGTGCGGCTTCACAGACAGGAGCAATTATTTTAAGGGAAAATTGTGTTTGAGCCTTCCCAAAACAGAAAAATTGTGAAATTGCCACCCAAAAATCTCTTCTCTCACAATTGTCACCCTAAAACACAATTAGCTTAGCAAAATGCCACTTTTCCAATAAATGAGTTATCTCTGAGATTGCTGACGAATATTTGTAATTAATAAAGTTAACAAATCGACATATATATGCAACGATTGGTATTTCTCTTCCTAAAGAAGCAATACAGTTATTCTGACGAATTAATCCTGTTTACAATAGTAATACATTCAATTGAAGACCGGAAATAAAGCGTAGCCAGTGGCACACAGACAACGCGCGGTTTGAAAGTAGGGTAGGAGGGTATTACAAGTTTACAACCTCATAACAGCAACAGCCTCCTACTCCTAATTAAGGCATATATACAAATTGAAACATAGCAACAGACTGCATGCATGGCAAGCTATAGCTAGTTATAAATATTGTACCGGTGACAATAACTTATCTTGAGTGCTCAATATAAATCTCCAATCAACCCTCTCCCTAGCCCTTGGGAAGGTTGATCAATCGTTTCTCTTCTTCCCTTTCTCTGTCTCAGCCATCAGCCATCAGCCAATCGATTATTATTACTCCGAATGGCTGGAAAACCTGCATCAGTTGTTTTCCTATGCGTCCTCGTCGTACTTGCCTTAGCGGCAGAAATCGGGGAAAGCCGTGTGCTGCACCGCACCAAGCGTGTGGCATTGTTCGACCCCATTGCCCTCTGCGAGCACGCCACACAATACAAAATGCTGTGCGAGAAGATCGCCAAGGGGTCTAAGATCACGTCCGCAGCAACTCTGGTGGAGGCTAATGTGGCGGCAGCAATCAGCAGCGCAAATAAGGTGTCCGGACAGGTGGCGAGTTTGATGAAGACGACATCTGATGACTACAAGGGGATCATGGGCAGCGCACTGCAGGCGTGCAAGGAGAGCTACGACTCCGCACTCGACGCGCTCCAGCATTCGCAGACACTGCTCAAGAGCAAGGGCAGCCACGATGACCTCATGACTCAGCTATCCGCCGCGAGTCAGTACCTAGCTAATTCCTTCTGCCACACCTTAATTTCATCAAAATAAACTTAAATTCTGTTACTCTTAATAGTTGTGAGTTCGTTTGGGTAAAATTACTTGCGCATGCAGGTACATTCGTGACGACATGCAAAGATTCCCTGGATGAGGTGCCAGAGGTGAGCTACCCCCCGGAGAAGACGCACACCCTCTTGGACAAGCTTGTTACCAACTCCCTCGACCTCGGCGCAAATCTTAATACTCATACTCACAATTCGAACGTGTAGTGGATCGATGATACACAGATTTAGATCTCAAGTAAATGTTGATATGATTGACATATCGATCATCACTCATCAGGCATCAGCCAGAGTGAATCTTATACTTAATTTACTGCATAATCGTAACAGCTTGGAGAGAGTTCTGGTTTGCAATAATTGTACAAATTATAAGAGGTCTGAACTTTTGAATGTGTATTTATTATTATGTATATTATGGATGTAAAACTCTGTCTGATATTATACTTACGCACGTAGTTCTCTTGATTAATTTGAGGAGTCTTTAATTTAGATCATCTAATAATCTACTAATTGTACGTAATATCATCAGATAAGAAAAATTAAGCAATCAAAGTTAACGGAGGAGGATCTTACACTTGTGCTTGGAATACTTTTTCGTTTTTGTGGTTTTAGTTAGTTCCCCAATTAGCTAATTTAACGAGATTGGCGTTACTAAATTAAATGGATGTATTCAGTCGTTCACGCTTGGGCCGAGCTAAAGGCCACAAAGCATGAACCGGGCCGACTTTGGGCCTTTTGTTCCAATTGTATGCATGGGCTTAGATAAGAATTAATATTTCCATAGTAAACTAAAAATCCGATATGTATGTATCAAGTATGTATGTATTTATACAAATCCAGTAGATCCAAAATGGTAGTTGTGGTTAGAGGTGCAAACGAGTTAAACACGAACAAGCTGAGTCAAGTTCAAGATCAGTTCGTTACTTAACGAACGAGCATGTAACGAACGAGTACATAACGATCTGGTCACGAACGAGTTCATAACGAGTTTTTGATGAATCGAACATGGACGAGAGACGAGCTACGAATATTTTTGACACATCTAGACTATATGTTAATTAATATTGTACAACTTATACTCGTATCAATATTGTGCAACTTATACTCAAATCAACTTAATATCTATTAATTAATTTTATATAACATGTATGTTTCGTTAACTAGTCGAGTTGGACAAAGTTTAAGATTGACTCGTTAATTTAGCGAGCTGATCAGCTCGTATTGTTAACAGTCGAGCCGATAACGAACGAGTTCATAACGAATTTTTGACGAATTGAACACAGACGAACCACGAGCTAAGAATATTTCTTGCATCATATTAATATATCTTGTGGTGCGCAAGATACTCCTGCAGGCCGCAGCTACCCCATCTCTCCTGAATTGAAGAACAAAACGATCTCTGGTGTGGCTGCTGGCTGCTGGTTGTTTTTTTATTAATATAAGATGAGAGTTGAAACTTGTCAACTTTGAAAAAGTGTCAACAATAAGATAAATAGAATTATAAGAGAGAGTATTTAATTAGTTTGAAGTCGTCGTAATTAGGCCTGTTAATGATCGGTCGTTTAATCGTTTTTCGTTTCGTTTCGTTTCGTAACAAATGAAATAATTACGATCAAAGATATTTCTTTCATTTAAATAACGAAACGGTTAACAAAAACATATTGTATCGTGATCGTTTGTTTCGTAGTTTCGTTTGTGACTGTGTATTGTTAGAATTATTTTGATTTCAAAGAAAAACGCTATGCTGAGAGAATGTGATGAGAGACATAAGTTCCTGATTTGTTTTAGTGTGATGAGAGATGAGATAGATGAAAAGCGAAGAGAATGAATTTGATCGTTATGTTTCGTTCTTATCGTCTTGATCGTTATCTTTAACAAAACAATTAACGAAACAAAATTTCTTAATCGTTCATTAAATAAAACGGTCAACGCAACTATCCTCTTTCGTGATCGTGTCTAGTCGTAATGGGTATTAGTCACTTGACTCCGGCTCTCTTTTTTAAAAGTAAAATAAATAAAGGAGTTCGAGTTGTTCGGGCTTGTCAGTTTTGTTTTTTCTTCCTCTGCTTCTGTCGGTGTTGTTGGCTTCTTGTATCGAAAATGGTTTAATTTGTAGGAATTAATAATTAAAAACAAGTTACACATGGCATGGGGTCATTTTTTCAATTTCCTTCTCAGTCCTTCACAAATTTGTGGGAGAAAACCGGTGCAAAATTCGGTCAAACTTGATTAAATTCGTGTAAAATCTGTGTAAAACTAATACGAATTCGTGCAAAATCCGGTCGAACTCGGTCAAACTCGAGAATAATTCGTTAAATTAAAAAATCAAAATAAAAAAATTCAGAAAAATTGTAAAAGGAGAAAATCTTGGCCAAGCCGACTCGGACCGGCCCCCTCTAACCCGGCCCAAACCCACCGATCCGTTAATTAACTCATGGGCCTTAGATGAGCTTGTTAGTGCAATTTCGATTTTGATAGAGTCAAAAATCGAAATCCTAAACTAAACAAGCAATTGCACAAAGAAACTTCGCGCAAGAAAACTTACTAAAATTAGATGCGGAAGCGTGAACTTACAACCGCCCCTTAAAGCCTCCTGTCTTTTGCCACTCAAGCAAGTCAAGAAGTCGATAAAGACGATCGAACGACACCTTGCAACCGCCCCTTAAAGCCTCCTGTCTTTTATACTTCTCTACAACGAATCTTCTAAATGGAAAATGGAAAGGTAGATATAGGAATGTTGTTTATAAGTCTGTCTAATTAAGGGCACAAGTAATAGTTGTGCCCTTCGAGAAGTGTGACACTATAATGTGGGCCTCCCTTGCACAGTTTGGGGGCGCAACTATTACTTGCGTCCTTGTTTCATTTCCAAACAAGTTGCTCTCTGAATGGCCCAGCATCTCTGTGAACATTAGGGGCATATGTAATAGTTGCGTCTCTAATTTTATTGCAAAAAATGGTCAGCAGGGGGACTCGAACCCATTCCCTCACTCCAACCCAGCGCCTCTAACCAAATCCTCCTGTCAATAGACCATTTGTACTTCTCGTAAAGTTTTGGAGAGGTTTAGTATTAGAAGGTTCTCTAATAATAATTACTTTAACAAATTTGAAATAAACTTAACCATATTTTTAATTCAAATTTAATTACAATGTCATTTTTAATAAACTAAACTTATTTTGAACTATTAAATAACAAATATATTGCTAATTTGTATAATAATAAATGCCATAAATATATTATTAATTTTAAAATATAATTAATATATTGTTACTGCTATTAATATTATTTATATATATATTTAATACTATCATATATTAATTTTGAACTATTTAATAACAAATATATTATTATTTTGTATATTAATATTATTAACATCTCATTTTGTAATGAACTTAGTAATAAATTTATTAGCTGTACTTAGAAGCGCAACTATTACTTGTGCTTCTGAATGTGAGCCAACACTTGAAAAGTTCCAGCATAATTGCTTGAATTTAGAAAAAAAAAATCGAATCTTTTGAGTAAAATTTTTAGGGTCCAGTCCTTGTCATTCCCGCAACATCTCAACTGTCCTTGACAGCTATATATAACATATATTTAACTCTTATATATAGTAATCTTATATTTGCTTTCACAGTTTAAGTCTATGATAATGACACTGTGATTATATAATATTAATATTAATATATTTATGAAGTAACACGCGGTACACGATCCTAATTTGTGTATCGTATCTTCTTCTCTTCACTGATATTGCATGTCTAACTAAACAGTAAACACCCATTTAATATGAAACGACTACATTACAGTGTATATATATTGAAAGGGAAGCTATTCTTCTACCGCGCAGCACCAACGGACGGCTCAAATTTCTGCGCTGTAAGCTACGGATGGTTCAGATTTGATTCAGGAGGTCTGATATTACAAAGTTTAACTTGTCCAGATCTCGATGCAAATCAAAGACTGAAATTTGCTGCGCAGCATGCAAAGTGTCGATGCTGCGCGGTAGAAGATCTCGTTCCATATTGAAAGTGTTCTTCCTTTCCATGTAAATTAACGAGCTAGTAGCTACCTAGCTATAGTTGACCCTGATCGAAGTAAATATATTAAATTAAACTAGTATATATATATAGTTAGGTGAAATTGAGAATATTATATAGTTCAAAAGATACACCATATATACCTTCCCATATATAGACTGTACAGTCTCCTTAATTAATTGATTTAAAATTTATTAAACAGACTAATTCAAAGAACTACCATGCATCATGGCCCACCTTTTAGGGATAACGCGCCAATCACTCAATGCTGGAACGAGCAACTAAATAGCAATAATGTACATAACATTTAACATTTCAGTTCCTACATGAAATACATACATACATACATACATACATACATACATACATACATACATACATACAGGTGTAATTGTCAAATGTTGCGCACTTTTCGGTAACTGCATGCATTATTGGCTCTGACCTACACACAATTAATTCACCAAATCAAATGTTGCGAACATTTTAGTGAGTTATAACACCGTCAGTAATTATGTGCTCTTACCACTTGTACCATTCTACATAATATTAATGCCCGTCAAAATAAAAATCACAATGCTCGCAATTTTTTCAGTTATGTGCATATAGAGAAAAAGACTTATACATTGAATTTTTTTAATTTAAATTTTTAGTTAATTAAATATCTTTTTATTTTACTCTTATTTAATGGAGGCAAAAAATAGATGGGAAAATTCATTCACTACCAGAAAAAAGAGATTTTGAACCCTCTAATTTAAACCAGTTGATTAAATAACAAGTTTATGATTAAGAGGGAGTTTTAAAAAAAATTTGAACCAGATATTAAAAAAAACAAGTTTTAAAAAGTACAATAATTCCGTTTTTAAATCTTAGAACCAGTTCTTTATACACAACAGGTTCTAGATTACCGTTAGAACCGGTTGGTAGTAAACAACAGATTCTGGTTTCTTGTTAGAACCGGTTGGTTGTACGAACTGATTCTAGATTCTTGTTAGAACCAATTCTTTGTAACCGACTGGTTCTGCCAACTTACAAACGGTTGTATGTTAATAACTGATTATAGGTGTTTGACCTAAATATATATATATATATATATATTCGTGCATAGCCGTGTGAGAGAGAAGAGAAGCCCACAGTTGCCCACAGCGAGAAGAGTACAGCCGCCACAAATAATGTTCATCAAGGTAAATTATCATGTGTTTCAATTTTATTTTATCAATATAAGTGTTCATCTAGAATTTTATTGTGTTGTTTGTTAGTTAAATTTATTATACTTTTTCTATGCTCATACTTATACATATTTATAAAATATTATAATTAATTAATCATTTATATATATATTTTTAGGAATTTTTAATTTTGCTTGAATAATTTATCTTAAAATATTCATTAATGTATTTTTTTATCATCATGTTAGCCGGTCAGTAGCATCGCTAGCCACCGAAAGCATAGTAGCAACGTACTCTTTCAATGTATCTTTTGAAAAAAATGATGCATAAATATAATAACTTGCATTGCATACATTTAGGTAGGTATTGTCATATAGGACCAATTTATCAAAATTTAAATTAATTTAGGTCGATACCCGTTTGAGATTAATCCAATAGGGATTAATCTTGAATAGTCTTCGTTTGGAACTGCTCTTTGAATACTTTGTCTCATTTAGAACTAGTGGACACGTTAATTGAAATTTGGCATTTGAGAAGAATTTGTCAGTATTTCTCTTATTGTTCCCACGACACGTACGTACATGAAAATGTGTGTTGGCGTGTTCGGGGAGCTAAGGAGAAATGCTGTCGAAATTTTCTCAAGCACCAAATGTCAACTAGCGTGTCCACTACTAAGACAAAGTATTGAAAGAGTGGGTTAGGATGGTGGCCAGTCCAAAACTTGAAATGAAACTTGAACCCTAAATCCCAAATTTTAAATCCAATATCTAAAATCCTTCACCATAAAACATAATCCTAGATTGTAACCCAAACCATAAATCCACAACTCGAATTCAAACCTTGATTTAGTATCCTAAACTCAAAACCCTTACAACATAGATGGCATGAATATAATTTTTTCCAGATGGACCGTGGCATGTGAATGTATAAAATCAAGCGATCCTCCAATGAATACTTGAGCAGAATTGATGAATTTATGATTTGTGCTATCAAACATATGAGATTGAATGGTGCTCACACAATTCTTTGTCCTTATTATGTTGTCAAAACTTGTGAAGATTTGGGGATGTCAAACAAGTTAAAGATCATTTGATTTGTCATGGTTTTATGGAGGATGGAGAAATATTTAAACAAAATGTAAATGTTGAGAATAGTCCAAATGTATTAGATTTAGAAACTGAAGTAGGTGATCAATTGGGAGTTGAAGATGTAGACAATTTAGATACAGAACCTATTGTACGAGATGAAATAGGGACTGAAAATGTAGACAATCCACAATGATCATCTTGATGAAATGATGAATGATATTGTGGAAGACTGTGTTGATATTCCTGATATTTTTGGAAGCTTGTTTGAGAATTCACGTATACCGTTATATTTTGGTTGCACTAAATTTATGAAAATATCAACAATATTTAAATTGTAGAATCTGAAAGCCAAAAATGGATGGAGCGACAAAAATTTTACATTTTTACTCCAACTTTTAGTAGACATGCTTGCCGAACATAATGACTTGCCAGACTCAACTTACAGGGCGAAAAAACTATTGTGTCAATTGAATATGGAAATAGCGAGAATTCACGCATGTCCGAATGACTGCATACTTTACCGTCAAGAGTACAATAATCTAGATAAATGCCCAAGTGTAATGCATCACGATACAAATCGAGAGACAATAAAAGTGAATATGGAAGAACGAGGCCAGCTGCGAAGGTTTTGTGGTATCTGCCAATAATACCAAGGATTCAGCGTCTCTTCATAAATCCAAGAGATGCTAAACTATTACAGTGGCATGCATATTGCAGAAAAAATGACGAAATGCTTGGGCACCACGCAGACTCTCCTGAATGGAGGAACATAGATAGAGCATTTAAGGAATTCAGAAGTGAACCTAGAAATTTGAGATTGTGACTATGCACGGACGGGATGAATCTCTACAGCAACATGAGTAGCCGTCATAGTACAAGGCCGGTCTTATTGTGTGTGTACAACCTTTCTCCTTGGTTGTGCATGAAAAGAAGATATATGATGATGTCATTGTTAATTTCAGGTCCTAAATAACCAGAAAATGATATAGACGTGTATTTGGCACCATTGGTGGAGGACCTTGATAAATTGTGGAGAGATGGTGTGCAAGTATTTGATTCACACTTGAAAGAACGCTTCACTCTTCGTGCCATGGTTTTTTGTATGGTCAATGATTTTTCCGCGTTCGGTAACTTATCTGGGTTCAAGATGAAATGAGCCAAAGCGTTTCCAATTTGTGCGGAGAACACTCATTCATTATTGTTGAAGAATTGTAGGAAGACTGTATATTTGGGACATCGTAGGTTTCTTAGAAGGGATCACCCTTATCAGCAAAATAAATCAGCATTTGATGGCAAAGAGGAGCGTGATTGAGCACCAATGCCCAAATCTGGGAGACAAGTATACGCTGAAGTGAAAGATATACAAGTCCAATTTGGTAAAAAGTTCGAAAATAGAGCTATGGACAACATGATATGGAAAAAGAAGTCACTATTGTGGGATCTTCTTTGTTGGTAGTGAACAAGTTGTTCTACATATACGTTTAGAACTTGTTGTTAGTGAACAAGTGGTTCTACTATACATTTAGAAACATTTGGTAGTGAACAAGCGGTTCTGAATATACGTTTAGAACCAGTTGCTAAGGAAAGATAACTTTACACTTATATTTTAAAAACATATGATACTAACCAACTGGTTCTAAGGCCCTTCATTCGTTAGTAATTTTAGAATCAGGTTTCTAATGATTTAGAAACCCCCTCTTTGCTACATGTAGTAGAACTGATTTTAATTGCATTTTTAACTGGTTTTAATTGCATTTTTGGTGTAGTGATTTATAATGAATTAACTTGACAATTTTGACTATGTCACGTAGACAAAACAAAAACTATTTTTTATAGAGGTGAAAAATCATTCATATTAGCGAGTTCAGTAATCGTTAGATCAACATATTTTGTTCCTCTTCAAAAAAGAGCACAAAATTTAAAGTATATAAAATTTGGTCTCCAAATAGATTTCAACATATAAATCTTGTTCAATTGTTTGTATCAGTCATTTGGACATTGAAATTCGAGATACGATGAAAAGCGCTGATTGAATCGTGCGTTGCAAAGTAGGATAACTCAACTATATATATATGAGAAGGGATCCGTTGCCTCATTTTTTTTGTAGCCTCTAGCAGCCTCCGCCATCAAAACCAATAAAAATCGCCGATTCGGACCGTTGAAAACATTCTTCATACTAATATAAACTTGAAGACCAAATTTTATATATTTTGAATTTTTTGACTATTTTATCGAATGGGTTGGAAATTGAATGTCTGTAGATCGTTAGATAAATACGTTTTCAACTCCTCCGATAAAATAGTAAACAAATTCAAAAAAATGTACAATTTGGTCTTCAAATCTACATTAGTATGGTGAATATTTTCAATGGTTCGGATCAATCATTTTCATTGATTTCGATGACGGAGGCTACCGGAGGCTAGAAAGAGGAGGCTACGAATCCCTTCTCTAGAGAGAGAGAAATATGCTAGGGGTGCTCCATGGAGCACTCATATTAATCGTTTGTACTTGACCGAAGCGGAAATATTTTCACATTTTTCATACTCCAAATTTTTATATATATTCGGAATATATAATTGATTGCTATATATAGTATGGGTCAATGCCTACCCAAAAGCTTATAATAAAATACATATTAGCTTGCTGTTAGTATGTAAATTTGTACTTTTCCGAACTTGACCAGGTTAATATATATAGTTGTTGTTTAGTATCTTGAAGATAGCATTTTTTATTTCTTTTCCCGAACAACTTTGTTTACTATACTTGATAATTAAGGCCAGCTTGTTCGTACACATTGTGTTTGCCATTGTCTCCTTCGGTATTTTATTCATAATTAGAACGTTGAATCAAGTTTTTTTCTTTTTCTTTTTCTCCTTTTAAATTTAGAGAAAGAGTCAAAGTCTCAGAGAACACCGGCTCAGAAAGGGACGGAGTCATCTTCACTAAAAAATCGTTAGTTGGTATAAATTAAATATAATTCACTCGGTGTATATTCTCTCCTATATAAAGGAAGGCTTGTTACTCTAACGTACACACCACCAAAGCTTATACACTTGACAAGTACAAATATCCTTATTGCCATAAATCTCTTGCTCTCATTTAATAAACAAGTTTGTAGTGATAGTTAGTAGCTAAATATGGGTGCAAGAAACACACATCAAATCTTAGCTTTCCTCTCATGCATGCTTCTGTTTGGTGCAATGTCCACCACTTCTCTTGAGGTAGGTTACTACAGCAAATGCGCTCCTACGAAATGCCTGCAAGCAGAGCAACTTGTCAGGAATGTAGTGCACAAGTATCTCGTAGTAGATCCCGGCCTCCTTTCCGGTGTCGTCAGAATGTTCTTCCATGACTGCTTCGTTAGGGTACGTATGATCTTCATGTCTTAACTTCTATACATATATATCTTGTATATATTAGTTAACTACCTACATACTCGGTGTTATTTTTTTCTTTCTCAATTTATTCATATATTATATAACAATGAAGCAGAAGCATATTATTTTATTTTCATTTTGTTTATTCGAAACATTCCTCACCAATTCACAACCACCCCCCCTAAAAACAGGCCTTGGAGTCATTTATTTGTTAACTAAAGTTTCGATTGCTATAATATTACGTACTATACTCCAGTTGAAAGGCAGAGGATATACTCCAGTTGTACAAAATTTATGATTCATTCAAGTGATATTCTTCAATTTTCAACAATATCTTTACCAATACATGTTTATTTTATCACTCCTTGATCACTCTCTGAGCTAATTAATTAATATATAGGGTTGTGATGCTTCCGTCCTACTCGACCCATCTGAACTAAATCCAAACCCTGAGAAGTTGGCCGTCCCTAATAATCCCAGTCTCCGTGGCTACGAAGTGATCGATGAGGCCAAATCTTGGCTTGAACGCGCTTGTCCCGGTGTCGTCTCCTGTGCAGATATCATTGCATTTGCCGCAAGGGACGCATCTTATTTCCTCGGAAAAATTGACTATGAAATCCCTTCGGGAAGGCTCGACGGAAGGGTCTCCAATGCATCTGAGGTCCTCACCGCACTTCCCGCTCCCTTCCACAACCTCACCGAAGTAGAGGCACTTTTTGCGGCGCAGGGGCTCTCTGCAGATGATGTGGTCGCACTTTCAGGGGCACACTCGATCGGTCGCTCGCATTGCTCGTCCTTCACAAGCCGCCTCTATCCCACCATCGACCCCACAATGGATGAAGGCTTTGGTTCTATGCTGAGGACCAAGTGCCCGCAGAATGCGCAGGACGACGACGTTGTCCTGCAGGACTTTGTCACGCCAACGAAGCTGGATAACCAGTACTACAACAATGTGGCGGATCGCAAGGGACTCTTCTTCTCGGACTGGAGCCTTCTGACAAGCAGTGAGACAGTGAACCTTCTAAATGACTTTCGAGCTAATCCTGCTCTCTTTGCGCAGAAATTTGCAAAGTCCATGGTGAAAATGGGCAACATTGCCGGGACAGGGAGTGAGATCAGGAAGACATGCCGTGCTGTCAATGCCTATTAATTCATTCTTCTAAATTTATATGAATTGATTTCCAACGAGTGTTTTGTTCTCCTTCTTTTTTTCCTTTGGGTTTGCATATTTTGCTCTGTGTTGGTTAATTCGATTTAATCTTGAATAAGCAATTGTATCATCTCACGTTCTTGAATTATTATAAAATAAAAGTTGTGATTTTCATTTCCATTTCCATTTCCATTAATTAGTCCTTAATTTGTCAATTGCACTATCTTTTTTTTCTTATTGTTTGCAAAAAATATGCTATCGTCATTCTTTCTTAAATTTGTTGTTTTTAATGCACTATCTGTTGGATTTTTTTCGTGTTGTACTACTTTAATTGGTTTCTAGTTGAATATTATTAATAGTTTTCATGTATGAATTGTAGTAATAATCTTACAGTAGTTGCTGCTTAAGTTTCAAGTATTCTTTTAAACTATTACATTTGATCTTCATGTAGTGCTGGGCACAAGTGATACCATGCACCGACATAAAAAACTGAGAAAAGCAGCAGGGGCATTTCTGGAATTTATTGCAAACATATACTTGTTTTGATAGTACAAAGAGACTCTTTTACTAGTGATAGGTCATTTTGCCAATAGCTCAATTACCAAAGACCCATGAGCTAGTACTATTCGGAAGGTCCAGAGAAGCCTACAAGTATCCGAATTAGCTTATGATATAAAAGACACCTCCCAAAATAGACTTAGCCAAAATAGTGCATCCCACAATAGCACCCGAATTGAACTGCCTCTTACAATAACAGTCAGAATACATCCACTATGACATGACTCAATAACCACCCACGATTGATACTTGTAGCAAACTGACATTGCTAGAATACAAATACATCCCCTTCCATCACAGAGGGACATCAGATCTCGAGTATTACAAAAATACACGAAAGAATCATCCAAGCCAAGAAAGACAGTTAAACCTTATGTTTAACTGCTCTCCACCTACATCAGCCCAAAAGACATACGGGCTATCTCCCATATAGATCTTATCAGCGATCGTGGGGACAACCTCTACTCTCATAGCTAGGTTATTCAATGACAGCACCACCAACAGAAGGAGAAGAGATGATGGAAGGGAGAAAGAGACAGCGGAACCATGATACCATGCATGGAGCCAGAAGGTATTCGTTACGGGCCACCAACCCCGACTGGTAGTGAACAAGCGGTTCTGAATATACGTTTAGAACCAGTTGCTAAGAAAAAATAACTTAATTTTACACTTATATTTAAAAAACTGATGATACTAACCAACTGGTTCTAAGACCCTTCATTCGTTAGTAATTTAATTAGAACCAGGTTTCTTATGATTTAGAAAACCCCTCTTTGCTACATGTAGTAGAACTGATTTTAATTGCATTTTCTGGTGTAGTGATTTATAATGAATTAACTTGACAATTTTGACCATGTCACGTAGACAAAACAAAAACTATTTTTTTATAGAGGTGAAAAATCATTCATATTAGTGAGTTCAGTAATCGTTAGATCAACAAATTTTGTTCCTCTTCAAAAAAGAGCACAAAATTTAAAGTATATAAAATTTGGTCTCTAAATAGATTTCAACATATAAATCTTGTTCAACGATTTGTATCAGTCATTTGGACATTGAAATTCGAG
>CAXKVX010001907.1:0-25791 GCA_964058865.1 Eleocharis quinqueflora | reverse complement strand
AGATTTCTCTAAAGGTTACAACTCATAAATGAAGTACTCTGATCAGAAACACTTCTTAGTAGGATATGATGCTTTGTGGTGTTTTCCTTAAATGTTATCACCCATAAATGAAGTACACATATAAGAAACACTTCTCGCAGTAGGGTAAGATGCTTTCTGATGTTTTATTTATTAGTTATTACCCATAAATGAGGTACTATGATCAGAATAACTCATAAATTAAGTTCTCGAATATGAAGTACTTAGAGTGGTACTCGATGCTTCTTCGTTGTGTTTTACTGAATGGTTACAACTCATAAATGAAGTACTCTGATCAGAAACAATTCTTAGTAGTAAATGATGCTTTGTGGTGTTTTCTTTAATGGTTAACACCCATAAATGAAGTACTCAGATAAGAAATACTTCTCGAAGTAGGGTAAGATGCTTTCTGATGTTTTATTTATTAGTTATTACCCATAAATGAGGTACTATGATCAGAATAACTCATAAATTAAGTACTAGAATATGAAGCACTTAGAGTGGTACTCGATGCTTCTTCGTTGTGTTTTGTTGAATGGTTACAACTCTTAAATGAAGTACTCGGAGAAGAAACTCATCTCGTAGTAAGATATGAAGCTTTGTGAAACTTTCTTGAAAGGTTATCACTCATAAAAGAAGTACGGTGACCAGAAACACTTCTTTAGTAATATATGATGCTTTGTGGAGTTTTCTTTAATGGTTACCACCCATAAATGAAGTACTGAGATAAGAAACACTTCTCGGAGTAGGGTAAGATGCTTTGTGATGTTTTATTTAATGGTTACCACTCATATATGAAGCAGTCTCATCAGATTCACTCATAAATTAAGTACTCGTACAAGAAGCACTTAGAGTGGTACTCGATGCTTCTTCGTCGTGTTTGAGTGTACGGGTACAACTCTTAAATGAAGTACTAGGAGAAGGAACTCTTCTCGTCGTAAGATGTGAAGCTTAGTGAATCTTCTTGAAACGTTATCACTCAAAAATGATGTACGGTGACCAGAAACACTTCATAGCAATATATGATGCTTTCTGGAGTTTTCTTTAATGGTTACCACCCACAAATGAAGTACTCAGATTCGAAACACTTCTCATAGTAGGGTACAATGCTTTGTGGTGTTTTCTTTAATAGTTACCACCCATAAATGAAATACTCTCATCACAATCACTCATAAATTAAGTACTCGGACATGAAGCACTTAGAGTGGTACTCGATGCTTCTTCGTTGTGTTTTGTTGAATGGTTACAACTCTTAAATGAAGTACTCGGAGAAGAAACTCTTCTCGTGGTAAGATATGAAGCTTTGTGAAACTTTCTCGAAAGGTTATCACTCATAAAAGAAGTACGGTGACCAGAAACACTTCTTTAGTAATAAATGATGCTTTGTGGAGTTTTCTTTAATGGTTACCACTCATAAATGAAGTACTCAGATAAGAAACACTTCTCGGAGTAGGGTAAGATGCTTTGTGATGTTTTATTTAATGGTTACCACTCATAAATGAAGCACTCTCATCAGATTCACTCATAAATTAAGTACTCGTACAAGAAGCACTTAGAGTGGTACTCGATGCTTCTTCGTCGTGTTTGAGTGTACGGGTACAACTCTTAAATGAAGTACTAGGAGAAGGAACTCTTCTCGTCGTAAGATGTGAAGCTTAGTGAATCTTCTTGAAACGTTATCACTCAAAAATGATGTACGGTGACCATAAACACTTCATAGCAATATATGATGCTTTCTGGAGTTTTCTTTAATGGTTACCACCCATAAATGAAGTACTCAGATACGAAACACTTCTCATAGTAGGGTACAATGCTTTGTGGTGTTTTCTTTAATAGTTACCACCCATAAATGAAGTACTCAGATAAGAAACACTTCTCGGAGTAGGGCAAAATACTTTGTGATGTTTTATTTGATGGTTACCACCCATAAATGAAGTACTGTCATCAGAATCACTCAGAAATTAAGTACTCGTACATGAAGCACTTAGAGTGGTACTTGATGCTTTTTCGTTGTGTTTTAGTGATTGGTTACAACACTTAAATCAAGTAGTAGGATATGATGCTTTGTGGTGTTTTCTTCAAAGGTTATCACCCATAACTGAAGTACTCTGATCAGAAACACTTTTTAGTAGGATATGATGCTTTGTGGTGTTTTCTTTAATTGTTACAACCCATAAATGAAGTACTCAGATAAGATACACTTCTCGCAGTAGGGTAAGATGCTTTGTGATGTTTTATTTAATGGTTACCACTCATAAATGAAGCACTCTCATCATATTCACTCATAAATTAAGTACTCGTACAAGAAGCACTTAGAGTGGTACTCGATGCTTCTTCGTCGTGCTTGAGTGTACGGTTGCAACTCTTAAATGAAGTACTAGGAGAAGGAACTCTTCTCGTCGTAAGATGTGAAGCTTAGTGAATCTTCTTGAAACGTTATCACTCAAAAATGATGTACGGTGAACAGAAACACTTCTTAGCAATATATGATGCTATCTGGAGTTTTCTTTAATGGTTACCACACATAAATGAAGTACTCAGATAAGAAGCACTTCTCCGAGTAGGGCAAGATGCTTTGTGATGTTTTATTTGATGGTTACCACCCATAAATGAAATACTCTCAACAGAATCACTCAGAAATTCAGTACTCGTACATGAAGCACTTAGAGTGGTACTCGATGCTTTTTCGTTGTGTTTTAGAGAATGGTTACAACACTTAAATGAAGTACTTGGAGAAGAAATCCTTCTCGTGGTAAGATATGATGCTTTGAGGAGTTTTCTTGAAAGGGTACAACTCATAAATGAAGTACTCAGATCAGAAACACTTCTTAGTATGATATGATGGTTTGTGGTGTTTTCTTTAATGGTTACCACCCATAAATGAAGTACTCAGATAAGATACACTTCTCGCAGAAGGGTAAGATGCTTTTTGATGATTTATTTAATAGTTACCACCCATAAATGAAGTACTCTCATTAGAATCACTCAGAAATTAAGTACTCGTACATGAAGCACTTAGAGTGATACTCGATGCATCTTCGTCGTGTTTTAGTGAATGATTACAACACTTAAATGAAGTACTTGGAGAAAAAAATCCTTCTCGTGATAAGATACGATGCTTTCAGGAGATTTCTTGAAAGGTTACAATTCATAAATGAAGTACTCTGATCAGAAACACTTCTTAGTAGGATATGATGCTTTGTGTTGTTTTCCTTAAAGGTTATCACCCATAAATAAAGTACACATATATGAAACACTTCTCGCAGTAGGGTAAGATGCTTTCTGATGTTTTATTTATTAGTTATTACCCATAAATGTGGTACTATGATCAGAATAACTCATAAATTAAGTACTCGAATATGAAGTACTTAGAGTGGTACTCGATGCTTCTTCGTTGTGTTTTACTGAATGGTTACAACTCGTAAATGAAGTACTCTGATCAGAAACAATTCTTAGTAGTAAATGATGCTTTGTGGTGTTTTCTTTAATGGTTAACACCCATAAATGAAGTACTCAGATAAGAAATACTTCTCGAAGTAGGATAAGATGCTTTGTGATGTTTAATTTAATGGTTACCACCCATAAATGAAGTACTCTCATCAATATATCTCAGAAATTAAGTACTCGTACATGAAGCACTTAGAATGGTACTCGTTGCTTCTTCGTTGTGTTTTAGTAATTGGTTACAACACTTAAATGAAGTACTTGGCGAAGAAATCCTTCTCGTGGTAAATATGATGCTTTGAGGAGTTGTCTTGAAAGGCTACAACTCATAAATAAATTACTCTGATCAGAAATACTTCTTAGTAGGAAATTTTGTTTTGTTGTTTTCTTTAATGGTTACCATCCATAAATGAAGTACTCAGATAAGAAACACTTCCCGCAGTAGAGTAAGATGTTTTGTGATGTTTTAATTAATGGTTACCACCCATAAATGAAATACTCTCATCACAATCACTCATAAATTAAGTACTCGGACATGAAGCACTTAGAGTGGTACTCGATGCTTCTTCGTTGTGTTTTGTTGAATGGTTACAACTCTTAAATGAAGTACTCGGAGAAGAAACTCTTCTCGTGGTAAGATATGAAGTTTTGTGAAACTTTCTCGAAAGGTTATCACTCATAAAAGAAGTACGGTGACCAGAAACACTTCTTTAGTAATAAATGATGCTTTGTGGAGTTTTCTTTAATGGTTACCACTCATAAATGAAGTACTCGGAGAAGAAACCCTTCTCGTGGTAAGATATCATGCTTTGCGGAATTTTCTTGAAATGTTACATCTCGTAAATGAAGTACTCGAAGAAGAAACTTTTCTCGTGGTAAGATATGAAGCTTTGTGAAGCTTTCTTGAAATGTTATCACTCATAAAAGAAGTACGGTGACCAGAAACACTTATTAGTAATATATGATGATTTGTGGTGTTTTCTTTAATGGTTACCACCCATAAATGAAGTACACATATAAGAAACACTTCTCGCAGTAGGGTAAGATTCTTTCTGATGTTTTATTTATTAGTTATCACCCATAAATGAAGTATTATGACCACAATAACTCATAAATTAAGTACTCGTACATGAAGTACAATGAACCTATGCTTACCCATATAGGAACCTATGCTTATTCATTTTTGTGTTACAATGAACGGTTACAATACTTAAATAAATTACTCGGAGAAGAAATCCTTCTCGTGACCAATGCTTATTCATAAATTAAGTACTCGTACATGAAGTACTTAGAGTGGTACTCGATGCTTCTTCGTTGTGTTTTAGTGAATGGTTACAACTCATAAATGAAGTACTCTGGTCAAAAACACTTCTTATTAGGATATGATGCTTTGTGGGGTTTTCTTGAATGGTTACCACCCATAAATGAAGTACTCAGATAAGAAACACTTCTCGTAGTAGAATAAGATGCTTTGTGATGTTTTGTTTAATGGTTACCACCCATAAATGAAGTACTCTCATCAGAATCACTCAGAAATTAAGTACTCGTACATGAAGCACTTAGAGTGGTACTCGATGCTTCTTCGTTGTGTTTTAGTGAATGGTTACAACTCTTAAATGAAGTACTCGAAGAAGAAACTTTTGTTGTGGTAAGATATCAAGCTTTGTGAAGCTTTCTTGAAAGGTTATCACTCATAAAGAAGTACGATGACCAGAAACACTTCTTAGTAATATATGATGCTTTGTGGAGTTTTCTTTAATGGTTACCACCAATAAATGAAGTACTCAGATAAGAAACACTTCTCGGAGTAGGGTAAGATGCTTTGTGATGTTTTATTTAATGGTTACCACCCATAAATGAAGTACTCTCATCAGAATCACTCATAAATTAAGTACTCGTACATGAAGCACTTAGAGTGGTACTCAGTGCTTCTTCGTTGTGTTTTAGTGGATTATTAAAACACTTAAATGAAGTACTTGGAGAAGAAATCCTTCTTGTGGTAAGATATGATGCTTTAATGAGTTTTCTTGAAAGTGTACTACTCATAATTGAAGTACTCTGATCAGAAACACTTCATAGTAGGATATGATGTTTTGTGGTGTTTTCTTTAATGGTTACCACCCATAAATGAAGTACTCAGATAAGAAACACTTCTCGGAGTAGGGTAAGCTGCTTTGTGATGTTTTTTTTAATGGTTACCACTCATAAATTAAGTATTCTAATCAGAATCACTCAGAAATTAAGTACTAGTACATGAAGCACTTAGAGTGGTACTCGGTGCTTCTTCGTTGTGTTTTAGTGGATTATTAAAACACTTAAATGAAGTACTTAGAGAAGAAATCTTTCTTGTGGTAAGATATGATGCTTTGATGAGTTTTCTTGAAAGTGTACTACTCATAATTGAAGTACTTTGATCAGAAACACTTCATAGTAGGATATGATGCTTTGTGGTGTTTTCTTTAATGGTTACCACCCATAAATGAAGTACTCAGATAAGAAACACTTCTCGGAGTAGGGTAAGCTGCTTTGTGATGTTTTTTTTAATGGTTACCACTCATAAATTAAGTATTCTAATCAGGATCACTCAGAAATTCAGTACTCGTACATGAAGCACTTAGAGTGGTACTCGATGCTTCTTCATTGTATTATAGTGAATGTTACAACACTTAAATGAAGTACATGGAGAAGAAATCCTTCTCGTGGTAAGATATGATGCTTTGAGGAGTTTTCTTGAAAGGTTATCACTCATAAATGAAGTACTCTGATCAGAAATAGTTCTTTTTAGGATATGATGCTTTCTGGTGTTTTCTTTAATGGTTACCACCCATAAATTAAGTACTCAGATAAGAAACATTTCTCGGAGTAGGATAAGATGCTTTGTGATGTTTTATTTAATGGTTACCACCCATAAATGAAGTACTCTCATCAGAATCACTCAGAAATTAAGTACTCGTACATGAAGCACTTAGAGTGGTACTCGGTGCTTCTTCGTTGTGTTTTAGTGGATTATTAAAACACTTAAATGAAGTACTTGGAGAAGAAATCTTTCTTGTGGTAAGATATGATGCTTTGATGAGTTTTCTTGAAAGTGTACTACTCATAATTGAAGTACTCTGATTAGAAACACTTCATAGTAGGATATGATGCTTTGTGGTGTTTTCTTTAATGGTTACCACCCATAAATGAAGTACTCAGATAATAAACACTTCTCGGAGTAGGGTAAGCTGCTTTGTGATGTTTTTTTTAATGGTTACCACTCATAAATTAAGTATTCTAATCAGGATCACTCAGAAATTAAGTACTCGTACATGAAGCACTTAGAGTGGTACTCGATTCTTCTTCGTTGTATTATAGTGAATGTTACAACACTTAAATGAAGTACATGGAGAAGAAATCCTTCTCGTGGTAAGATATGATGCTTTGAGGAGTTTTCTTGAAAGGTTATCACTCATAAATGAAGTACTCTGATCAGAAATAGTTCTTTTTAGGATATGATGCTTTCTGATGTTTTCTTTAATGGTTACCTCCCATAAATGAAGTACTCAGATAAGAAACACTTCTCGGAGTAGGGTAAGATGCTTTGTGATATTTTATTTAATGGTTACCACCCATAAATGAAGTACTCTCATCAGAATCACTCAGAAATTAAGTACTCGTACATGAAGCACTTGGAGTGGTACTCGGTGCTTCTTCGTTGTGTTTTAGTGGATTATTAAAACACTTAAATGAAGTACTTGGAGAAGAAATCTTTCTTGTGGTAAGATATGATGCTTTGATGAGTTTTCTTGAAAGTGTACTACTCATAATTGAAGTACTCTGATTAGAAACACTTCATAGTAGGATATGATGCTTTGTGGAGTTTTCTTTAATGGTTACCACCCATAAATGAAGTACTCAGATAATAAACACTTCTCGGAGTAGGGTAAGCTGCTTTGTGATGTTTTTTTTAATGGTTACCACTCATAAATTAAGTATTCTAATCAGGATCACTCAGAAATTAAGTACTCGTACATGAAGCACTTAGAGTGGTACTCCATTCTTCTTCGTTGTATTATAGTGAATGTTACAACACTTAAATGAAGTACATGGAGAAGAAATCCTTCTCGTGGTAAGATATGATGCTTTGAGGAGTTTTCTTGAAAGGTTATCACTCATAAATGAAGTACTCTGATCAGAAATAGTTCTTTTTAGGATATGATGCTTTCTGATGTTTTCTTTAATGGTTACCTCCCATAAATGAAGTACTCAGATAAGAAACACTTCTCGGAGTAGGGTAAGATGCTTTGTGATGTTTTATTTAATGGTTACCACCCATAAATGAAGTACTCTCATCAGAATCACTCAGAAATTAAGTACTCGTACATGAAGCACTTGGAGTGGTACTCGGTGCTTCTTCGTTGTGTTTTAGTGGATTATTAAAACACTTAAATGAAGTACTTGGAGAAGAAATCTTTCTTGTGGTAAGATATGATGCTTTGATGAGTTTTCTTGAAAGTGTACTACTCATAATTGAAGTACTCTGATTAGAAACACTTCATAGTAGGATATGATGCTTTGTGCTATTTTCTTTAATGGTTACCACCCATAAATGAAGTACTCAGATAAGAAACACTTCTCGGAGTAGGGTAAGCTGTTTTGTGATGTTTTTTTAATGGTTACCACTCATAAATTAAGTATTCTAATCAGAATCACTCAGAAATTAAGTACTCGTACATGAAGCACTTAGAGTGGTACTCGATGCTTCTTCGTTGTATTTTAGTGAATGTTACAACACTTAAATGAAGTACATGGAGAAGAAATCCTTCTCGTGGTAAGATATGATGCTTTGAGGAGTTTTCTTGAAAGGTTATCACTCATAAATGAAGTACTCTGATCAGAAATAGTTCTTTTTAGGATATGATGCTTTCTGGTGTTTTCTTTAATGGTTACCACCCATAAATTAAGTACTCAGATAAGAAACATTTCTCGGAGTAGGATAAGATGCTTTGTGATGTTTTATTTAATGGTTACCACCCATAAATGAAGTACTCTCATCAGAATCACTCAGAAATTAAGTACTCGTACATGAAGCACTTAGAGTGGTACTCGGTGCTTCTTCGTTGTGTTTTAGTGGATTATTAAAACACTTAAATGAAGTACTTGGAGAAGAAATCTTTCTTGTGGTAAGATATGATGCTTTGATGAGTTTTCTTGAAAGTGTACTACTCATAATTGAAGTACTCTGATTAGAAACACTTCATAGTAGGATATGATGCTTTGTGGTGTTTTCTATAATGGTTACCACCCATAAATGAAGTACTCAGATAATAAACACTTCTCGGAGTAGGGTAAGCTGCTTTGTGATGTTTTTTTTAATGGTTACCACTCATAAATTAAGTATTCTAATCAGGATCACTCAGAAATTAAGTACTCGTACATGAAGCACTTAGAGTGGTACTCGATTCTTCTTCGTTGTATTATAGTGAATGTTACAACACTTAAATGAAGTACATGGAGAAGAAATCCTTCTCGTGGTAAGATATGATGCTTTGAGGAGTTTTCTTGAAAGGTTATCACTCATAAATGAAGTACTCTGATCAGAAATAGTTCTTTTTAGGATATGATGCTTTCTGATGTTTTCTTTAATGGTTACCTCCCATAAATGAAGTACTCAGATAAGAAACACTTCTCGGAGTAGGGTAAGATGCTTTGTGATGTTTTATTTAATGGTTACCACCCATAAATGAAGTACTCTCATCAGAATCACTCAGAAATTAAGTACTCGTACATGAAGCACTTGGAGTGGTACTCGGTGCTTCTTCGTTGTGTTTTAGTGGATTATTAAAACACTTAAATGAAGTACTTGGAGAAGAAATCTTTCTTGTGGTAAGATATGATGCTTTGATGAGTTTTCTTGAAAGTGTACTACTCATAATTGAAGTACTCTGATTAGAAACACTTCATAGTAGGATATGATGCTTTGTGCTATTTTCTTTAATGGTTACCACCCATAAATGAAGTACTCAGATAAGTAACACTTCTCGGAGTAGGGTAAGCTGTTTTGTGATGTTTTTTTAATGGTTACCACTCATAAATTAAGTATTCTAATCAGAATCACTCAGAAATTAAGTACTCGTACATGAAGCACTTAGAGTGGTACTCGATGCTTCTTCGTTGTATTTTAGTGAATGTTACAACACTTAAATGAAGTACATGGAGAAGAAATCCTTCTCTTGGTAAGATATGATGCTTTGAGGAGTTTTCTTGAAAGGTTATCACTCATAAATGAAGTACTCTGATCAGAAACAGTTCTTTTTAGGATATGATGCTTTCTGGTGTTTTCTTTAATGGTTACCTCCCATAAATGAAGTACTCAGATATGAAACACTTCTCGTAGTAGGGTACGTTGCTTTGTGGAGTTTTCTTTAATGGTTACCACTCATAAATGAAGTACTCAGATAAGAAACACTTCTCGGAGTAGGGTAAGATGCTTTGTGATGTTTTATTTAATGGTTACCACCCATAAATGAAGTACTCTCATCAGAATCACTCAGAAATTAAGTACTCGTACATGAAGCACTTAGAGTGGTACTCGGTGCTTCTTCGTTGTGTTTTAGTAGATTATTAAAACATTTAAATGAAGTACTTGGAGAAGAAATCCTTCTTGTGGTAAGATATGATGCTTTGATGAGTTTTCTTGAAAGTGTACTACTCATAATTGAAGTACTCTGATCAGAAACACTTCATAGTAGGTTATGATGCTTTGTGGTGTTTTCTTTAATGGTTACCACCCATAAATGAAGTACTCAGATAAGAAACACTTCTCGGAGTAGGGTAAGCTGCTTTGTGATGTTTTTTTTAATGGTTACCACTCATAAATTAAGTATTCTAATCAGAATCACTCAGAAATTAAGTACTAGTACATGAAGCACTTAGAGTGGTACTCGGTGCTTCTTCGTTGTGTTTTAGTGGATTATTAAAACACTTAAATGAAGTACTTAGAGAAGAAATCTTTCTTGTGGTAAGATATGATGCTTTGATGAGTTTTCTTGAAAGTGTACTACTCATAATTGAAGTACTTTGATCAGAAACACTTCATAGTAGGATATGATGCTTTGTGGTGTTTTCTTTAATGGTTACCACCCATAAATGAAGTACTCAGATAAGAAACACTTCTCGGAGTAGGGTAAGCTGCTTTGTGATGTTTTTTTTAATGGTTACCACTCATAAATTAAGTATTCTAATCAGGATCACTCAGAAATTCAGTACTCGTACATGAAGCACTTAGAGTGGTACTCGATGCTTCTTCATTGTATTATAGTGAATGTTACAACACTTAAATGAAGTACATGGAGAAGAAATCCTTCTCGTGGTAAGATATGATGTTTTGAGGAGTTTTCTTGAAAGGTTATCACTCATAAATGAAGTACTCTGATCAGAAATAGTTCTTTTTAGGATATGATGCTTTCTGGTGTTTTCTTTAATGGTTACCACCCATAAATTAAGTACTCAGATAAGAAACATTTCTCGGAGTAGGATAAGATGCTTTGTGATGTTTTATTTAATGGTTACCACCCATAAATGAAGTACTCTCATCAGAATCACTCAGAAATTAAGTACTCGTACATGAAGCACTTAGAGTGGTACTCGGTGCTTCTTCGTTGTGTTTTAGTGGATTATTAAAACACTTAAATGAAGTACTTGGAGAAGAAATCTTTCTTGTGGTAAGATATGATGCTTTGATGAGTTTTCTTGAAAGTGTACTACTCATAATTGAAGTACTCTGATTAGAAACACTTCATAGTAGGATATGATGCTTTGTGGTGTTTTCTTTAATGGTTACCACCCATAAATGAAGTACTCAGATAATAAACACTTCTCGGAGTAGGGTAAGCTGCTTTGTGATGTTTTTTTTAATGGTTACCACTCATAAATTAAGTATTCTAATCAGGATCACTCAGAAATTAAGTACTCGTACATGAAGCACTTAGAGTGGTACTCGATTCTTCTTCGTTGTATTATAGTGAATGTTACAACACTTAAATGAAGTTCATGGAGAAGAAATCCTTCTCGTGGTAAGATATGATGCTTTGAGGAGTTTTCTTGAAAGGTTATCACTCATAAATGAAGTACTCTGATCAGAAATAGTTCTTTTTAGGATATGATGCTTTCTGATGTTTTCTTTAATGGTTATCTCCCATAAATGAAGTACTCAGATAAGAAACACTTCTCGGAGTAGGGTAAGATGCTTTGTGATGTTTTATTTAATGGTTACCACCCATAAATGAAGTACTCTCATCAGAATCACTCAGAAATTAAGTACTCGTACATGAAGCACTTGGAGTGGTACTCGGTGCTTCTTCGTTGTGTTTTAGTGGATTATTAAAACACTTAAATGAAGTACTTGGAGAAGAAATCTTTCTTGTGGTAAGATATGATGCTTTGATGAGTTTTCTTGAAAGTGTACTACTTATAATTGAAGTACTCTGATTAGAAACACTTCATAGTAGGATATGATGCTTTGTGCTATTTTCTTTAATGGTTACCACCCATAAATGAAGTACTCAGATAAGAAACACTTCTCGGAGTAGGGTAAGCTGTTTTGTGATGTTTTTTTAATGGTTACCACTCATAAATTAAGTATTCTAATCAGAATCACTCAGAAATTAAGTACTCGTACATGAAGCACTTAGAGTGGTACTCGATGCTTCTTCGTTGTATTTTAGTGAATGTTACAACACTTAAATGAAGTACATGGAGAAGAAATCCTTCTCTTGGTAAGATATGATGCTTTGAGGAGTTTTCTTGAAAGGTTATCACTCATAAATGAAGTACTCTGATCAGAAACAGTTCTTTTTAGGATATGATGCTTTCTGGTGTTTTCTTTAATGGTTACCACCCATAAATGAAGTACTCAGATAAGAAACACTTCTCGGAGTAGGGTAAGATGCTTTGTGATGTTTTATTTAATGGTTACCACCCATAAATGAAGTACTCAGATAAGAAACACTTCTCGGAGTAGGGTAAGATGCTTTGTGATGCTTTATTTAATGGTTACCACCCATAAATGAAGTACTCTCATCAGAATCCCTCAGAAATTAAGTACTCGTACATGAAGCACTTAGAGTGGTACTCGGAGCTTCTTCGTTCTGTTTTAGTTACTGGTTACGACAATTAAATGAAGTAATTGGAGAAGAAATCATTCTCGTGGTAAGATATGTTGCTTTGAGGAGTTTTCTTGAAAGGTTACAACTCATAAATGAAGTACTCTGATCAGAAACACTTTTTAGTAGGATATGATGCTTTGTGGTGTTTTCTTTAAAGGTTAAAACCCATAAAAGAAGTACTGAGATAAGAAACACTTCTCGCAGTAGGGTAAGATGCTTTCTGATGTTTTATTTATTAGTTACCACCCATAAATGAAGTACTCTCATCAGAATCACTCATAAATTAAGTACTCGGACATGAAACACTTAGAGTAGGAACCAATGCTTATTCATTTTTGTGTTACAATGAATGGTTACAATACTTAAATGAAGTACTCGGAGAAGAAACCCTTCTCGTGGTAAGATATCATGCTTTGAGGAATTTTCTTGAAAGGTTACATATCGAAAATGAAGTACTCGAAGAAAAAACTCTTCTCGTGATAAGATTTGAAGCTTTGTGAAGCTTTCTTGAAATGTTATCACTCATAAAAGAAGTACGGTGACCAGAAACACTTCTTAGTAATATATGATGCTTTTTGGAGTTTTTTTTAATGGTTACCACCCATAAATAAAGTACTCAGATAAGAAAGACTTTTCGGAGTCGGGTAATATGCTTTGTGATGCTTTATTTAATGGTTACCACCCATAAATGAAGTACTCTCATCAAAATCCCTCAGAAATTAAGTAATCGTACATGAAGTACTTTGAGTGGTACTCGGTGCTTCTTCGTTGTGTTTTAGTAGATTATTAAAACATTTAAATGAAGTACTTGGAGAAGAAATCCTTCTTGTGGTAAGATATGATGCTTTGATGAGTTTTCTTGAAAGTGTACTACTCATAATTGAAGTACTCTGATCAGAAACACTTCATAGTAGGTTATGATTCTTTGTGGTGTTTTCTTTAATGGTTACCACCCATAAATGAAGTACTCAGATAAGAAACACTTCTCGGAGTAGGGTAAGCTGCTTTGTGATGTTTTTTTTAATGGTTACCACTCATAAATTAAGTATTCTAATCAGAATCACTCAGAAATTAAGTACTAGTACATGAAGCACTTAGAGTGGTACTCGGTGCTTCTTCGTTGTGTTTTAGTGGATTATTAAAACACTTAAATGAAGTACTTAGAGAAGAAATCTTTCTTGTGGTAAGATATGATGCTTTGATGAGTTTTCTTGAAAGTGTACTACTCATAATTGAAGTACTTTGATCAGAAACACTTCATAGTAGGATATGATGCTTTGTGGTGTTTTCTTTAATGGTTACCACCCATAAATGAAGTACTCAGATAAGAAACACTTCTCGGAGTAGGGTAAGCTGCTTTGTGATGTTTTTTTTAATGGTTACCACTCATAAATTAAGTATTCTAATCAGGATCACTCAGAAATTCAGTACTCGTACATGAAGCACTTAGAGTGGTACTCGATGCTTCTTCATTGTATTATAGTGAATGTTACAACACTTAAATGAAGTACATGGAGAAGAAATCCTTCTCGTGGTAAGATATGATGTTTTGAGGAGTTTTCTTGAAAGGTTATCACTCATAAATGAAGTACTCTGATCAGAAATAGTTCTTTTTAGGATATGATGCTTTCTGGTGTTTTCTTTAATGGTTACCACCCATAAATTAAGTACTCAGATAAGAAACATTTCTCGGAGTAGGATAAGATGCTTTGTGATGTTTTATTTAATGGTTACCACCCATAAATGAAGTACTCTCATCAGAATCACTCAGAAATTAAGTACTCGTACATGAAGCACTTAGAGTGGTACTCGGTGCTTCTTCGTTGTGTTTTAGTGGATTATTAAAACACTTAAATGAAGTACTTGGAGAAGAAATCTTTCTTGTGGTAAGATATGATGCTTTGATGAGTTTTCTTGAAAGTGTACTACTCATAATTGAAGTACTCTGATTAGAAACACTTCATAGTAGGATATGATGCTTTGTGGTGTTTTCTTTAATGGTTACCACCCATAAATGAAGTACTCAGATAATAAACACTTCTCGGAGTAGGGTAAGCTGCTTTGTGATGTTTTTTTTAATGGTTACCACTCATAAATTAAGTATTCTAATCAGGATCACTCAGATATTAAGTACTCGTACATGAAGCACTTAGAGTGGTACTCGATTCTTCTTCGTTGTATTATAGTGAATGTTACAACACTTAAATGAAGTACATGGAGAAGAAATCCTTCTCGTGGTAAGATATGATGCTTTGAGGAGTTTTCTTGAAAGGTTATCACTCATAAATGAAGTACTCTGATCAGAAATAGTTCTTTTTAGGATATGATGCTTTCTGATGTTTTCTTTAATGGTTACCTCCCATAAATGAAGTACTCAGATAAGAAACACTTCTCGGAGTAGGGTAAGATGCTTTGTGATGTTTTATTTAATGGTTACCACCCATAAATGAAGTACTCTCATCAGAATCACTCAGAAATTAAGTACTCGTACATGAAGCACTTGGAGTGGTACTCGGTGCTTCTTCGTTGTGTTTTAGTGGATTATTAAAACACTTAAATGAAGTACTTGGAGAAGAAATCTTTCTTGTGGTAAGATATGATGCTTTGATGAGTTTTCTTGAAAGTGTACTACTCATAATTGAAGTACTCTGATTAGAAACACTTCATAGTAGGATATGATGCTTTGTGGTGTTTTCTTTAATGGTTACCACCCATAAATGAAGTACTCAGATAATAAACACTTCTCGGAGTAGGGTAAGCTGCTTTGTGATGTTTTTTTTAATGGTTACCACTCATAAATTAAGTATTCTAATCAGGATCACTCAGAAATTCAGTACTCGTACATGAAGCACTTAGAGTGGTACTCGATGCTTCTTCATTGTATTATAGTGAATGTTACAACACTTAAATGAAGTACATGGAGAAGAAATCCTTCTCGTGGTAAGATATGATGCTTTGAGGAGTTTTCTTGAAAGGTTATCACTCATAAATGAAGTACTCTGATCAGAAATAGTTCTTTTTAGGATATGATGCTTTCTGGTGTTTTCTTTAATGGTTACCACCCATAAATTAAGTACTCAGATAAGAAACATTTCTCGGAGTAGGATAAGATGCTTTGTGATGTTTTATTTAATGGTTACCACCCATAAATGAAGTACTCTCATCAGAATCACTCAGAAATTAAGTACTCGTACATGAAGCACTTAGAGTGGTACTCGGTGCTTCTTCGTTGTGTTTTAGTGGATTATTAAAACACTTAAATGAAGTACTTGGAGAAGAAATCTTTCTTGTGGTAAGATATGATGCTTTGATGAGTTTTCTTGAAAGTGTACTACTCATAATTGAAGTACTCTGATTAGAAACACTTCATAGTAGGATATGATGCTTTGTGGTGTTTTCTATAATGGTTACCACCCATAAATGAAGTACTCAGATAATAAACACTTCTCGGAGTAGGGTAAGCTGCTTTGTGATGTTTTTTTTAATGGTTACCACTCATAAATTAAGTATTCTAATCAGGATCACTCAGAAATTAAGTACTCGTACATGAAGCACTTAGAGTGGTACTCGATTCTTCTTCGTTGTATTATAGTGAATGTTACAACACTTAAATGAAGTACATGGAGAAGAAATCCTTCTCGTGGTAAGATATGATGCTTTGAGGAGTTTTCTTGAAAGTTTATCACTCATAAATGAAGTACTCTGATCAGAAATAGTTCTTTTTAGGATATGATGCTTTCTGATGTTTTCTTTAATGGTTACCTCCCATAAATGAAGTACTCAGATAAGAAACACTTCTCGGAGTAGGGTAAGATGCTTTGTGATGTTTTATTTAATGGTTACCACCCATAAATGAAGTACTCTCATCAGAATCACTCAGAAATTAAGTACTCGTACATGAAGCACTTGGAGTGGTACTCGGTGCTTCTTCGTTGTGTTTTAGTGGATTATTAAAACACTTAAATGAAGTACTTGGAGAAGAAATCTTTCTTGTGGTAAGATATGATGCTTTGATGAGTTTTCTTGAAAGTGTACTACTCATAATTGAAGTACTCTGATTAGAAACACTTCATAGTAGGATATGATGCTTTGTGCTATTTTCTTTAATGGTTACCACCCATAAATGAAGTACTCAGATAAGAAACACTTCTCGGAGTAGGGTAAGCTGTTTTGTGATGTTTTTTTAATGGTTACCACTCATAAATTAAGTATTCTAATCAGAATCACTCAGAAATTAAGTACTCGTACATGAAGCACTTAGAGTGGTACTCGATGCTTCTTCGTTGTATTTTAGTGAATGTTACAACACTTAAATGAAGTACATGGAGAAGAAATCCTTCTCTTGGTAAGATATGATGCTTTGAGGAGTTTTCTTGAAAGGTTATCACTCATAAATGAAGTACTCTGATCAGAAACAGTTCTTTTTAGGATATGATGCTTTCTGGTGTTTTCTTTAATGGTTACCTCCCATAAATGAAGTACTCAGATATGAAACACTTCTCGTAGTAGGGTACGTTGCTTTGTGGAGTTTTCTTTAATGGTTACCACTCATTAATGAAGTACTCAGATAAGAAACACTTCTCGGAGTAGGGTAAGATGCTTTGTGATGTTTTATTTAATGGTTACCACCCATAAATGAAGTACTCTCATCAGAATCACTCAGAAATTAAGTACTCGTACATGAAGCACTTAGAGTGGTACTCGGTGCTTCTTCGTTGTGTTTTAGTAGATTATTAAAACATTTAAATGAAGTACTTGGAGAAGAAATCCTTCTTGTGGTAAGATATGATGCTTTGATGAGTTTTCTTGAAAGTGTACTACTCATAATTGAAGTACTCTGATCAGAAACACTTCATAGTAGGTTATGATGCTTTGTGGTGTTTTCTTTAATGGTTACCACCCATAAATGAAGTACTCAGATAAGAAACACTTCTCGGAGTAGGGTAAGCTGCTTTGTGATGTTTTTTTTAATGGTTACCACTCATAAATTAAGTATTCTAATCAGAATCACTCAGAAATTAAGTACTAGTACATGAAGCACTTAGAGTGGTACTCGGTGCTTCTTCGTTGTGTTTTAGTGGATTATTAAAACACTTAAATGAAGTACTTAGAGAAGAAATCTTTCTTGTGGTAAGATATGATGCTTTGATGAGTTTTCTTGAAAGTGTACTACTCATAATTGAAGTACTTTGATCAGAAACACTTCATAGTAGGATATGATGCTTTGTGGTGTTTTCTTTAATGGTTACCACCCATAAATGAAGTACTCAGATAAGAAACACTTCTCGGAGTAGGGTAAGCTGCTTTGTGATGTTTTTTTTAATGGTTACCACTCATAAATTAAGTATTCTAATCAGGATCACTCAGAAATTCAGTACTCGTACATGAAGCACTTAGAGTGGTACTCGATGCTTCTTCATTGTATTATAGTGAATGTTACAACACTTAAATGAAGTACATGGAGAAGAAATCCTTCTCGTGGTAAGATATGATGTTTTGAGGAGTTTTCTTGAAAGGTTATCACTCATAAATGAAGTACTCTGATCAGAAATAGTTCTTTTTAGGATATGATGCTTTCTGGTGTTTTCTTTAATGGTTACCACCCATAAATTAAGTACTCAGATAAGAAACATTTCTCGGAGTAGGATAAGATGCTTTGTGATGTTTTATTTAATGGTTACCACCCATAAATGAAGTACTCTCATCAGAATCACTCAGAAATTAAGTACTCGTACATGAAGCACTTAGAGTGGTACTCGGTGCTTCTTCGTTGTGTTTTAGTGGATTATTAAAACACTTAAATGAAGTACTTGGAGAAGAAATCTTTCTTGTGGTAAGATATGATGCTTTGATGAGTTTTCTTGAAAGTGTACTACTCATAATTGAAGTACTCTGATTAGAAACACTTCATAGTAGGATATGATGCTTTGTGGTGTTTTCTTTAATGGTTACCACCCATAAATGAAGTACTCAGATAATAAACACTTCTCGGAGTAGGGTAAGCTGCTTTGTGATGTTTTTTTTAATGGTTACCACTCATAAATTAAGTATTCTAATCAGGATCACTCAGAAATTAAGTACTCGTACATGAAGCACTTAGAGTGGTACTCGATTCTTCTTCGTTGTATTATAGTGAATGTTACAACACTTAAATGAAGTTCATGGAGAAGAAATCCTTCTCGTGGTAAGATATGATGCTTTGAGGAGTTTTCTTGAAAGGTTATCACTCATAAATGAAGTACTCTGATCAGAAATAGTTCTTTTTAGGATATGATGCTTTCTGATGTTTTCTTTAATGGTTATCTCCCATAAATGAAGTACTCAGATAAGAAACACTTCTCGGAGTAGGGTAAGATGCTTTGTGATGTTTTATTTAATGGTTACCACCCATAAATGAAGTACTCTCATCAGAATCACTCAGAAATTAAGTACTCGTACATGAAGCACTTGGAGTGGTACTCGGTGCTTCTTCGTTGTGTTTTAGTGGATTATTAAAACACTTAAATGAAGTACTTGGAGAAGAAATCTTTCTTGTGGTAAGATATGATGCTTTGATGAGTTTTCTTGAAAGTGTACTACTTATAATTGAAGTACTCTGATTAGAAACACTTCATAGTAGGATATGATGCTTTGTGCTATTTTCTTTAATGGTTACCACCCATAAATGAAGTACTCAGATAAGAAACACTTCTCGGAGTAGGGTAAGCTGTTTTGTGATGTTTTTTTAATGGTTACCACTCATAAATTAAGTATTCTAATCAGAATCACTCAGAAATTAAGTACTCGTACATGAAGCACTTAGAGTGGTACTCGATGCTTCTTCGTTGTATTTTAGTGAATGTTACAACACTTAAATGAAGTACATGGAGAAGAAATCCTTCTCTTGGTAAGATATGATGCTTTGAGGAGTTTTCTTGAAAGGTTATCACTCATAAATGAAGTACTCTGATCAGAAACAGTTCTTTTTAGGATATGATGCTTTCTGGTGTTTTCTTTAATGGTTACCACCCATAAATGAAGTACTCAGATAAGAAACACTTCTCGGAGTAGGGTAAGATGCTTTGTGATGTTTTATTTAATGGTTACCACCCATAAATGAAGTACTCAGATAAGAAACACTTCTCGGAGTAGGGTAAGATGCTTTGTGATGCTTTATTTAATGGTTACCACCCATAAATGAAGTACTCTCATCAGAATCCCTCAGAAATTAAGTACTCGTACATGAAGCACTTAGAGTGGTACTCGGAGCTTCTTCGTTCTGTTTTAGTTACTGGTTACGACAATTAAATGAAGTAATTGGAGAAGAAATCATTCTCGTGGTAAGATATGTTGCTTTGAGGAGTTTTTTTGAAAGGTTACAACTCATAAATGAAGTACTCTGATCAGAAACACTTTTTAGTAGGATATGATGCTTTGTGGTGTTTTCTTTAAAGGTTAAAACCCATAAAAGAAGTACTGAGATAAGAAACACTTCTCGCAGTAGGGTAAGATGCTTTCTGATGTTTTATTTATTAGTTACCACCCATAAATGAAGTACTCTCATCAGAATCACTCATAAATTAAGTACTCGGACATGAAACACTTAGAGTAGGAACCAATGCTTATTCATTTTTGTGTTACAATGAATGGTTACAATACTTAAATGAAGTACTCGGAGAAGAAACCCTTCTCGTGGTAAGATATCATGCTTTGAGGATTTTCTTGAAAGGTTACATATCGAAAATGAAGTACTCGAAGAAAAAACTCTTCTCGTGATAAGATTTGAAGCTTTGTGAAGCTTTCTTGAAATGTTATCACTCATAAAAGAAGTACGGTGACCAGAAACACTTCTTAGTAATATATGATGCTTTTTGGAGTTTTTTTTAATGGTTACCACCCATAAATAAAGTACTCAGATAAGAAAGACTTTTCGGAGTCGGGTAATATGCTTTGTGATGCTTTATTTAATGGTTACCACCCATAAATGAAGTACTCTCATCAAAATCCCTCAGAAATTAAGTAATCGTACATGAAGTACTTTGAGTGGTACTCGGTGCTTCTTCGTTGTGTTTTAGTAGATTATTAAAACATTTAAATGAAGTACTTGGAGAAGAAATCCTTCTTGTGGTAAGATATGATGCTTTGATGAGTTTTCTTGAAAGTGTACTACTCATAATTGAAGTACTCTGATCAGAAACACTTCATAGTAGGTTATGATGCTTTGTGGTGTTTTCTTTAATGGTTACCACCCATAAATGAAGTACTCAGATAAGAAACACTTCTCGGAGTAGGGTAAGCTGCTTTGTGATGTTTTTTTTAATGGTTACCACTCATAAATTAAGTATTCTAATCAGAATCACTCAGAAATTAAGTACTAGTACATGAAGCACTTAGAGTGGTACTCGGTGCTTCTTCGTTGTGTTTTAGTGGATTATTAAAACACTTAAATGAAGTACTTAGAGAAGAAATCTTTCTTGTGGTAAGATATGATGCTTTGATGAGTTTTCTTGAAAGTGTACTACTCATAATTGAAGTACTTTGATCAGAAACACTTCATAGTAGGATATGATGCTTTGTGGTGTTTTCTTTAATGGTTACCACCCATAAATGAAGTACTCAGATAAGAAACACTTCTCGGAGTAGGGTAAGCAGATTTGTGATGTTTTTTTTAATGGTTACCACTCATAAATTAAGTATTCTAATCAGGATCACTCAGAAATTCAGTACTCGTACATGAAGCACTTAGAGTGGTACTCGATGCTTCTTCATTGTATTATAGTGAATGTTACAACACTTAAATGAAGTACATGGAGAAGAAATCCTTCTCGTGGTAAGATATGATGTTTTGAGGAGTTTTCTTGAAAGGTTATCACTCATAAATGAAGTACTCTGATCAGAAATAGTTCTTTTTAGGATATGATGCTTTCTGGTGTTTTCTTTAATGGTTACCACCCATAAATTAAGTACTCAGATAAGAAACATTTCTCGGAGTAGGATAAGATGCTTTGTGATGTTTTATTTAATGGTTACCACCCATAAATGAAGTACTCTCATCAGAATCACTCAGAAATTAAGTACTCGTACATGAAGCACTTAGAGTGGTACTCGGTGCTTCTTCGTTGTGTTTTAGTGGATTATTAAAACACTTAAATGAAGTACTTGGAGAAGAAATCTTTCTTGTGGTAAGATATGATGCTTTGATGAGTTTTCTTGAAAGTGTACTACTCATAATTGAAGTACTCTGATTAGAAACACTTCATAGTAGGATATGATGCTTTGTGGTGTTTTCTTTAATGGTTACCACCCATAAATGAAGTACTCAGATAATAAACACTTCTCGGAGTAGGGTAAGCTGCTTTGTGATGTTTTTTTTAATGGTTACCACTCATAAATTAAGTATTCTAATCAGGATCACTCAGAAATTAAGTACTCGTACATGAAGCACTTAGAGTGGTACTCGATTCTTCTTCGTTGTATTATAGTGAATGTTACAACACTTAAATGAAGTTCATGGAGAAGAAATCCTTCTCGTGGTAAGATATGATGCTTTGAGGAGTTTTCTTGAAAGGTTATCACTCATAAATGAAGTACTCTGATCAGAAATAGTTCTTTTTAGGATATGATGCTTTCTGATGTTTTCTTTAATGGTTATCTCCCATAAATGAAGTACTCAGATAAGAAACACTTCTCGGAGTAGGGTAAGATGCTTTGTGATGTTTTATTTAATGGTTACCACCCATAAATGAAGTACTCTCATCAGAATCACTCAGAAATTAAGTACTCGTACATGAAGCACTTGGAGTGGTACTCGGTGCTTCTTCGTTGTGTTTTAGTGGATTATTAAAACACTTAAATGAAGTACTTGGAGAAGAAATCTTTCTTGTGGTAAGATATGATGCTTTGATGAGTTTTCTTGAAAGTGTACTACTTATAATTGAAGTACTCTGATTAGAAACACTTCATAGTAGGATATGATGCTTTGTGCTATTTTCTTTAATGGTTACCACCCATAAATGAAGTACTCAGATAAGAAACACTTCTCGGAGTAGGGTAAGCTGTTTTGTGATGTTTTTTTAATGGTTACCACTCATAAATTAAGTATTCTAATCAGAATCACTCAGAAATTAAGTACTCGTACATGAAGCACTTAGAGTGGTACTCGATGCTTCTTCGTTGTATTTTAGTGAATGTTACAACACTTAAATGAAGTACATGGAGAAGAAATCCTTCTCTTGGTAAGATATGATGCTTTGAGGAGTTTTCTTGAAAGGTTATCACTCATAAATGAAGTACTCTGATCAGAAACAGTTCTTTTTAGGATATGATGCTTTCTGGTGTTTTCTTTAATGGTTACCACCCATAAATGAAGTACTCAGATAAGAAACACTTCTCGGAGTAGGGTAAGATGCTTTGTGATGTTTTATTTAATGGTTACCACCCATAAATGAAGTACTCAGATAAGAAACACTTCTCGGAGTAGGGTAAGATGCTTTGTGATGCTTTATTTAATGGTTACCACCCATAAATGAAGTACTCTCATCAGAATCCCTCAGAAATTAAGTACCCGTACATGAAGCACTTAGAGTGGTACTCGGAGCTTCTTCGTTCTGTTTTAGTTACTGGTTACGACAATTAAATGAAGTAATTGGAGAAGAAATCATTCTCGTGGTAAGATATGTTGCTTTGAGGAGTTTTTTTGAAAGGTTACAACTCATAAATGAAGTACTCTGATCAGAAACACTTTTTAGTAGGATATGATGCTTTGTGGTGTTTTCTTTAAAGGTTAAAACCCATAAAAGAAGTACTGAGATAAGAAACACTTCTCGCAGTAGGGTAAGATGCTTTCTGATGTTTTATTTATTAGTTACCACCCATAAATGAAGTACTCTCATCAGAATCACTCATAAATTAAGTACTCGGACATGAAACACTTAGAGTAGGAACCAATGCTTATTCATTTTTGTGTTACAATGAATGGTTACAATACTTAAATGAAGTACTCGGAGAAGAAACCCTTCTCGTGGTAAGATATCATGCTTTGAGGATTTTCTTGAAAGGTTACATATCGAAAATGAAGTACTCGAAGAAAAAACTCTTCTCGTGATAAGATTTGAAGCTTTGTGAAGCTTTCTTGAAATGTTATCACTCATAAAAGAAGTACGGTGACCAGAAACACTTCTTAGTAATATATGATGCTTTTTGGAGTTTTTTTTAATGGTTACCACCCATAAATAAAGTACTCAGATAAGAAAGACTTTTCGGAGTCGGGTAATATGCTTTGTGATGCTTTATTTAATGGTTACCACCCATAAATGAAGTACTCTCATCAAAATCCCTCAGAAATTAAGTAATCGTACATGAAGTACTTTGAGTGGTACTCGGTGCTTCTTCGTTGTGTTTTAGTAGATTATTAAAACATTTAAATGAAGTACTTGGAGAAGAAATCCTTCTTGTGGTAAGATATGATGCTTTGATGAGTTTTCTTGAAAGTGTACTACTCATAATTGAAGTACTCTGATCAGAAACACTTCATAGTAGGTTATGATGCTTTGTGGTGTTTTCTTTAATGGTTACCACCCATAAATGAAGTACTCAGATAAGAAACACTTCTCGGAGTAGGGTAAGCTGCTTTGTGATGTTTTTTTTAATGGTTACCACTCATAAATTAAGTATTCTAATCAGAATCACTCAGAAATTAAGTACTAGTACATGAAGCACTTAGAGTGGTACTCGGTGCTTCTTCGTTGTGTTTTAGTGGATTATTAAAACACTTAAATGAAGTACTTAGAGAAGAAATCTTTCTTGTGGTAAGATATGATGCTTTGATGAGTTTTCTTGAAAGTGTACTACTCATAATTGAAGTACTTTGATCAGAAACACTTCATAGTAGGATATGATGCTTTGTGGTGTTTTCTTTAATGGTTACCACCCATAAATGAAGTACTCAGATAAGAAACACTTCTCGGAGTAGGGTAAGCTGCTTTGTGATGTTTTTTTTAATGGTTACCACTCATAAATTAAGTATTCTAATCAGAATCACTCAGAAATTAAGTACTCGTACATGAAGCACTTAGAGTGGTACTCGATGCTTCTTCGTTGTATTTTAGTGAATGTTACAACACTTAAATGAAGTACATGGAGAAGAAATCCTTCTCTTGGTAAGATATGATGCTTTGAGGAGTTTTCTTGAAAGGTTATCACTCATAAATGAAGTACTCTGATCAGAAACAGTTCTTTTTAGGATATGATGCTTTCTGGTGTTTTCTTTAATGGTTACCACCCATAAATGAAGTACTCAGATAAGAAACACTTCTCGGAGTAGGGTAAGATGCTTTGTGATGTTTTATTTAATGGTTACCACCCATAAATGAAGTACTCAGATAAGAAACACTTCTCGGAGTAGGGTAAGATGCTTTGTGATGCTTTATTTAATGGTTACCACCCATAAATGAAGTACTCTCATCAGAATCCCTCAGAAATTAAGTACTCGTACATGAAGCACTTAGAGTGGTACTCGGAGCTTCTTCGTTCTGTTTTAGTTACTGGTTACGACAATTAAATGAAGTAATTGGAGAAGAAATCATTCTCGTGGTAAGATATGTTGCTTTGAGGAGTTTTCTTGAAAGGTTACAACTCATAAATGAAGTACTCTGATCAGAAACACTTTTTAGTAGGATATGATGCTTTGTGGTGTTTTCTTTAAAGGTTAAAACCCATAAAAGAAGTACTGAGATAAGAAACACTTCTCGCAGTAGGGTAAGATGCTTTCTGATGTTTTATTTATTAGTTACCACCCATAAATGAAGTACTCTCATCAGAATCACTCATAAATTAAGTACTCGGACATGAAACACTTAGAGTAGGAACCAATGCTTATTCATTTTTGTGTTACAATGAATGGTTACAATACTTAAATGAAGTACTCGGAGAAGAAACCCTTCTCGTGGTAAGATATCATGCTTTGAGGAATTTTCTTGAAAGGTTACATATCGAAAATGAAGTACTCGAAGAAAAAACTCTTCTCGTGATAAGATTTGAAGCTTTGTGAAGCTTTCTTGAAATGTTATCACTCATAAAAGAAGTACGGTGACCAGAAACACTTCTTAGTAATATATGATGCTTTTTGGAGTTTTTTTTAATGGTTACCACCCATAAATAAAGTACTCAGATAAGAAAGACTTTTCGGAGTCGGGTAATATGCTTT
>CAXKVX010001906.1:0-47831 GCA_964058865.1 Eleocharis quinqueflora | reverse complement strand
ACTTTTTCTTTATTATAGGCCCTCTTTATATTAGAGGCTACACCTGGCATCAATTACGATTATCAAATTCCCCTACACAGCATTTGCTTGGGATTAATACATAATAATAGGACCATGCCTCCTGTAATCATGATCTAATGACTTATCTGATGATGACAACAGACTGTGTTAAAGAAATAGATGCACAAAGGGTACTAGGTTATGCATTGTTCAAGGACGGGAAGGCAACAAAGCTACCTTACCCACTCGAGAAGTTCCATTCTGATGTAGCAGGGAGGAGTTTCCACAACGGGCGCTTCATCCAACGCATGCGTGAGAAAATCTCCTCTCTTCCAAAGTATATTCTCTGTCTCATTTTCTCTCTCTCTTTCTTTTAATCTGTTTGTCTTTGTTTTTGTTATCTCCTTCTCTAGTAGTAATTAATTACTCTAAAGGAATTTAAATTGACAGTTTATTCAGTCAATTTGCTATGTTTTGTTTCATCATTGCAAGTATTGAGGTTATTTGTGTCTAATTAAGGGTAATTGAAGCTTATATAAGGCTTGAATTGGTCAAATGATTCTTGCATTCATTTCCTTTTCAAAATTTCTAATATATATAACATTTCCTTGGCTTTCCCGGTTCTATTATGAAGTTATTGATGTTTAACCAGTTATAAACACAATAATTTTGTTATAACTGAACATACGAGGGCCTAATTAGGTTCAAGGGAGCGGAATTGCAGAAATCTGTTCCAAGAAATTCACTAATGCGCGTGATTAAACTATACTGTTGCAGTAATTTTTTTTGGCAAGTAGTTTATGTTTAAAAACTGAGGGCAAACAGCTCAATTGCAAAATTGATGCTAAATACAAATTAGAATGTCCAGTTGAAATTCTGTGCCATGGCCAATGTTGCAGTTTACCACACGATATAGTTGTTGCTCAAGTTGTAGCTTTCAACATTGACCAACTAAGGCACCGGAATTTTGTTTTACAGCTGTAGTAAGTTTTGATTGATTTAATTCACAAGCTAACACTTATATTTCTTCCTTTTTGAAGTGTTCAACTGGAACAAGGGACAGTGACAACACTACTTGAAGAAAATGGAGCAGTCAAGGGTGTTATTTATAAAACAAAATCAAATGGAGAGGAATTGCTGAAGAAGGCATATGCTCCTCTTACTATTGTTTGTGATGGATGCTTCTCCAACCTCAGGCGTTCTCTGTGCTCCCCTAAGGTAAACAAATTAACTTATATAAACAGTTCAATTTTGTGTTCCAACAGGTATTATTTGTTTAACAGCCACTAATATTTGTTTATTTTCCTTTCATTTTCCTTTTTAGTTTTATTTGTATTATTTTCGGGCTTCAGTGCTTACATACATTCTATAAGTCATAATGATATTTCCTTGCACATACGAAAAATGTTGACCGGCAGTTATTAGCAGCAGCAGCAGCAACAACAACAACAACAAAGCCTTTAGTCCCAAACAAGTTGGAGTAGGTTAGAATGAAACCCCATCGTAGTAGTGAAAAACAACGTAGCAATAAGATAACAAATAATAATATAGTTTCAATAATAATAGAAGTCTAGACCTGCGCTCTACGTCCCTAGCTCCGAACTATAAGCCCATAGCACTGTCTCTAAATCCTAATTTCTAGGTCATGGTTGGTTCTGATACGCGACAATTATTAGCAACCACAGTAAATTTTGGTTGTTTCTTTTTGTGAGAGTCATTTTAATCTCTAAAGATAGTCTGCTGTAATTTGTTGTTCTTTTTTTTTTGTCAATTTTAAAGGTTGATGTGCCTTCATGTTTTGTTGGGCTGGTTTTGGAGAACTGTAAGCTGCCATTCCCGAATCATGGGCATGTGATCTTAGCAGATCCTTCACCCATTTTATTTTACCCGATAAGCAGCACAGAGGTGCGCTGCTTGGTTGATGTGCCTGGACAGAAGGTACCCACCATTGCAAATGGTGAAATGGCTAATTACCTCAAAACTGTTGTAGCTCCTCAGGTATACAACCAATTACTGGTCAGCAGTATTTTATTTCTTTATTTTACTGCCTTCTTAGGTGTTGAGTGGAAGTTGGTAGTATATAAGAGACAGTGAATTAAATAATGAATTAATATTCACCTGATATTGTACCATACTTGCAAATAACTTCCCCTATTTCTCATATCTATGGTCTGACAAAATAGTTGAATAGTTCCTGCCGTTTGCAAACCTATGTAGTGTTTGTAAAAGATTTATGTTGAAAATTTGAAATTGAAACATAGTTAATTATGAAGTGTTCCAATGGCTTAGTATTTGAAGTACCAAGTGTCTTTCGTAAAGTACTGGGATCAAACCCCATCAGCACAAATTATGAAAAGTGTACTGTTTGGACATTTTTCTAGAAGCCCAAAAAATAGGAGGTTTCCAAGGGAAGAGATTTCTAAAATGCTTCTGATATTGACTTGTTTAGACTTAAGTTGAACCATTCTACTGAATACGCTGAATTGCTTTTGGTTTTAAGGTGCTTCTAGACATACACAAGTCATAAATGAGCTTACTATTGCTAGAAAGACAAAATAGGTCCACCGGCTGTACTTAATTGAAATCCTTGTTTTTGGTTCCAGCTGCCCCCAGAATTGTATGACTCATTTGTGAGTGCCATTGAGAAAGGAAACATAAGGACCCACCCGAACCGTAGCATGCCGGCGGCTCCACACCCAACACCTGGGGCCCTCCTTATGGGAGATGCCTTCAACATGCGGCATCCACTGACAGGTGGTGGCATGACTGTGGCCCTTTCTGACATTGTTGTTCTCCGGAATCTTCTCAAGCCTCTGCGCAACCTTCACGATGCTTCATCTCTCTGCAATTATCTGGAATCTTTCTACACCCTCAGAAAGGTGATTAATTCTCTTCATGAAAAAAAAAGAAATTCTGGACCCAAAATTTGTTCCCCGGCTTCATTTAGCTTTCAGCTCTTGGTTTCTCTGGTCCTTCTGCCAGTTCTCCTTAGTGACCAAATGTTTTGTGACTCTTTTAGACTATACCTTCAATGTGCTGTTTCTATTCCAATGCTATCAATACAATACTATATATATATATATATATATATATATAAAGCTTGCTCATTGTCAGCGTGTCGAATTTTTGTGACACTTCGACACGTCATTTTGCTATTCAATTTGCATTGTACGTGTGTCCAGGTTATCGGACGCACGACACGTCATTAATGAGACACGTCATTAATTTGACACCATTAATTTTAGTATAAATCATTAGTAATAATAATTTCACGCCATTAGTGTTAACGTCTTTCTCATTTCATATAAATCATCATGCTTTCAAAAAAACTTAAGAAATATGTATGATATTTATTATTATATAACTCTAATTTCAGTGAAACAATGTTATTTAACAAAAAAATTGAAGTTAGTATAATTGCACCGTTTATTTTTCTAATACAAAAGGTTTCTTCAAAAAAAAAAGAAGCGGCGGTATGCCGCGATGCAGTTTCTAATATGCTATCATAATGCTGTGGAACTCTTGTTGTCCAACTCCTTTTATGAACAGTATCTTAGTAATGGCTTACAAAGGCAATGATAGAACAAACAAAAAAATGAACAACTACGACAACAACGACAACAACATAAATTGGGGTAGGCTAGAAATGAAACCCAATATTAAGGGGTTTAACCCAGAGAATGAAAGCAGATGCTAATTTAAACCCAGAGAAAATTTCATGGGCATTTGAACAATATACTAATTTGAGGTTCCCTGTTTGAAATTTCTAATAATAAGGGGTAGAAGATTTCATACTTGATTAAAATTATAAAATAAACTATGAGATTTGTACAACATTCTTTTGAAGAGAAATTCTTATGCTTCATTTTTCTTGAATTTTGACAGCCTGTTGCGTCCACAATAAACACCCTGGCCGGGGCACTGTACAAAGTGTTCAGTGCATCCCCAGACAAGGCGCGCAACGAGATGCGGCAGGCATGCTTTGATTACCTGAGCCTGGGTGGGGTGTGCTCAGAGGGACCTATCTCGCTCCTCTCTGGCCTCAATCCGCGTCCACTGAGTCTAGTGGCTCACTTCTTTGCTGTTGCCATATATGGTGTTGGCCGCCTCCTTGTCCCCTTCCCTTCTGTCAACCGCATGTGGATTGGTGCCCGTTTAATCTCGGTGAGTTACAGTTCCGAAAAGCAGTTACAAAATGATCCCTGAAGCTATACTATTTTCTGTTTTGGCCCTATTTGTGAAGTTCTGGCACTATAGTTTCAGTCAAAAAAACTTAACAGTAATCCACAGTTACTGTCTGGCTATAAATTGATGCAGTTTTCTGTTTTCTAATGCAAATATTAGCTTTGCATCCTGAACTGATGCACAACGAATTTGATTTTATTTACTGATACTTTTTTCTTTCAGGGTGCATGTGGCATAATATTTCCAATAATAAAGGCAGAAGGAGTCAGGCAAATGTTCTTCCCAGCTATGGTTCCAGCTTATTACCGTGCCCCTCCTGCTAAGTGAGAAAAATGATGAGAAAAATAAGGGGATTCTAAGGGGAAAAATAATCGAGTATAACTACTGCTGTTCGATTTTTAGGGATGTTGGGTTCACATATCTCTTTGTTGAGTAGTGCTAATTTGTTGTTCGTTACTTCTAATGCAAGATCAAATCAAGGAAGGGGTTCTCTGCGTCGTGGTTCTGTATTTCAGTGGTCAAGATGTAAATACTTTCTAAATAAGGTAGCTCACCTATTGTATTGTTAACTTTGAATTAGCATCTTTCTAGTTTATCGTTGATTTTCTGAATCACACAGAGACACTGTCCCTTTGTTAGAATAGTTTTATTCAGTCGTGCAATTTTTTTCCCTAGACTGCAAAATCTTAAAACTATCAAACGTGGAAGATTGATGGAGGTGTCTTTCGCATATTATGTATCTTTCTTTGATTTGAAGCAAAAGAAAAAAGTCCAATCAGGCGTCATGAATTTACCATAATTTTGAATACAATTTGAATTTATGTAAAAGAATGCAAGTCCATTATAGTCAAGTTGTGCCGAGCCAATAGAGGCGTCAGAATTCGATCTCCGATCACAGAAATTCGTTCGATATGATCGGATTCAAATTTTATTTGATTTTTACATTTAACAAGTCAAATTAATTCGAATGTGATCCGACTTAACTCGGAATGATTAATCAAAGTCGAAGTGAAGTGCTACATGAAGATCAAGTCGTACTGATACTTGAGACAAAATTTGACGCGAACACGATCTGTTAATAAATAGGTCTTTTTTTTTGTTTCTGCAGTTGTCGACATCAAATATTACGTCTGTTAATAAATACGTCTAAACGTGAGAACTTCATAATTCAATTTTATAACCTGATTTCATCCTAAGAAAAATGCTCACGTTGTTCAACTTGAAATTCAATATGATCTCGTCTGATCTAATCCAGCAGATAAAAAAGGACAGCGTCTCTGACCTGAATCTCAACCCGATTTGTTATTAAAAAAAGGTCGAAATAAATGACCTAAAATTCATTTGATCACCTGACTTAAACCCGATCCGATCTTATCCGACCCAATTTTCAATCCGTCTATCATTGAAAGTGAAACTAGCTCGATCAAATACGTCCCAATTCTATACGAACTCGTTCGATCCGGCTGATTTGTCACCTGACTCTACAGGTGAATAGCTGCTTTTTAATGAGCTTTTTGGTATACTCGATTAAAACACTTGTATTATCAATTATATCATTGTGTAACATCGCAAAATTTTGTAACATACACAATACAAATGAACAGTAAAGAAAACAATGTTTGAACAGTAAGAAAAACATTGTTTAAACAGTGGTTTACTGTACAATTTGCCTAAAAAAGAACCTGGATTTTGCTTTGCTTCGGCGCGATCCCCTGACTCGTTATCTATTTAATGTGGCATAACATGTTAGCTCAAAACAAGACATACATGTCCTTCGTTTGCAGTCTGCACTGAAGAGGCCCAACCAACACACTTCATAGGGATTACCTTCTACAAACAATAACATTATGGAACTGACAGTGTCTGTGAGGCAGAACGGATGTATTTGTAGAGGTAGCAGATACGATCAGCAAATCCCACCTTTTTTTTTGCTGCTTTTTCAGTTTTTCCATGTGACATAGGTTCTTTCCGTAATTACTGGTCTTTGGAACCAAGGTTTCTCATATCAGATTCTATTATGATGTTGCTTTAATTGTTTGTGTGTTGGTCTGTTTTGGCACCTATCTTTCATTTACTGAATTACTGATTTAGATGAGCGTGGCAAAAGTTTAAGATAATCTTTTGCATACTAATTTTGGGCGTTCATAAAAAAAAATTCATTCGAATTTCGAATGTGCAACCGAGGAGGGTCTTAGCACTACACAAAAAAATTGGTTCTCAGTTTACAGTTTGTTGCAATGAGTCTTATTTCTAGGGGTTTTTCCTCGTGAGATGTATAAAATTTTTGCCAGGAAGGTACTGAGAATACTGTACTGTGTGCAATAAGCTTGGGTTATATCTGATACCAGTACCTGCTGATCAGTAAATCAACTGCCTTATAATTAACAAATACCACCCTTTGTAGGTGTCACAAAGGAGAATACAAGAACAAAAGCTACACTAATCACCAAATTGACTATCCACGTTCCGAGTACCATCAATTGGAGCAGCAGCACTGCCGAAGCCAGCCACAATCAAGTTTTCAAGACTTTGAAAACTCTTACTGGATGCCAGTACTTTACATACAAGTATGAAGTATGGCAGGCATAGGAGAGAGGTTTGGCAAAATTATCATCTCATTGAATTGTAATTGTGAAAGTTCTAACACGGTATCATGGTAATTTAACCCAGCTGGTCAAAATTTGAATTAGACTTGACGTAAAAACACCACTTTTCTCAAAAAAAGAAAGAAAGAAGAAGATATTAACCCAGTTGGTCGCAACCTGCTCTGTCAATAGATTACCATCCTCATTTTGTATACAAGCACAAAACTGGTTCCTAAGTTACACTGGCATATTTAGGAATGACTGATATGAGCAGAGAAAACCATCTCTAAGAGAAAATATTTCCGAAGGTGCCCTCATTTTACAACAAAAGTCATTTTTCACCTGAATTGTTTGCTACGTACCCTTCTATTAACATACCTGTTCTTCTTAGTTCTTACAATAACACTCTCCTATATTTGGCTAGAGAAATTCTTAGCTTTTGGTACTATGTACTATGCCATTGAGGTCAATTGGGAAAGTTATTGCCAGCTTTGGTCGGTGTGCCCACGACATATGCCCTTGTTTTTTTTTTCTGACCACAACAAAATTGAAGAAAAAAAGGCAGCAAGTTGTAAATTAACCAGGTACCTCCGGTACCATGTCTTTGGTTAAATTTAGCTCTTGCTCATTAACCTTTTTTTTGACCCAGATTGTTTTTATTTTTTGTTTAAATAAGTGGCACCCGCCACCTGTTTCATCGCTGAAACAAATTCAGGCTATTACTTGAAGCTGGTTTAATTAACGTGCTATTTCTTATATTGAAAGATGCTCATCAAAGATCCTGATTCATAACATTTTATATTGACAACAAACTTGTGACAATCATAACAACTGATCAAATAATTAGCAAAATCACAAAACTAAAATTACAGATATCATCGTAATTGGGTGTAATTAAAAAATGGATCAGGAATCCATTGAGAAATTTAAGAACTGTTCAGTTCTGTTGGAATTTGATAGCATACATATACAATTCTATTCTCAATTTTGCAAAAAAGTTCATACACAGCCTTTCAATAATTATACATCTTTTATTAATTTATTTTGACAACTATCTTATGACTAGCCATGTTGTCAAATAAAAGTAGCTAACAATACCCATTTGAAAAAAAATATAACAATAGTCCACAAAATATGGGCCATTTACAGAATTATGAAAAGGAAAGAAGACAATTCCAAAATCTAGCTACTAGCAAACACATAGTTATGGCTGGGGCGCCTGTCCTAATTGAAAGAAAATAAATACCTCCTCCTCACTAAAATGTCAATCAATTTGTACAGTCCAACCATTTTTATCTTCTACCAGTCCCATCTGAATAGAGGTAAGAGCTGTGTATAGCTTCTTTGACACCGTCCCTTCTCCAGTTTGGTATGTATACCTAAAGTAGAGAAACAAAGTGATAGAAACAGTTGAAACATTTTCATAATAGATTTGTACAAATAAGAAAGAAACAAAGGTTCTCAGCAACTTATACCTATGGCCTTTGTAAGTAATGCTCGAGACTGGCGAAACAACCACAGCAGTTCCTGTGCAAAATACTTCATCTGCTTCTCTCAGATCGTCAATTGAAACAAGCTTTTCAGAAACCTGATTTTTCAAATAAAAGAAGAAATAGATAAAAGTAAGGGAATTTATAACCAGTTACTAGATATTTACAAAACACAAACGATGTAGTTTTACTTTTATGCCTTTTAAGCTTAACAAAGCACAAATGAATTCACTGAGAGTGCTAGTTGAGATTTCAAGGTTCTAACATAATTCTGTTCATTAGCATATAAATACTCAGATTCATCCACCAACCAGCAACCTTGTTATTTTACATGCAAATTTATTCTTATACAAAAAGGAAAATAAAAGTTAGGATGCAATTGATGTTGAGATAAAGATGGGGGCCAAGCCTCCAACTTTAAATTTCGATAATGTAGATATGTTGGTCCAACCAACTTATTGCCCAACTCTGTCGAAATGTCGAATACTCCAATGCTCCCATTATACAATACGAGTTAAATCATTGTCTTATATCTTAATCTTAATCCATATTGTGCAACTCATACTCAACAATCAAATCATCCATAAATGACTAATTTTACAACTGTTATGGAAATATGATATTGAAGTTAGATATTAATCCCCCTCTCAGTTAAATATTATATTTTTAATTAAAAATATTTAATTTTTAAATATTTTTTTAACATCTGTTCAACATTTTTTTCTTTAAGTTCGTCCGCATTGGTTGGGCTGAGTTGATCAAAATGCTGGTTGGACTGCTCACCGCTCTTTCCAAAGACCATTTGCCTGTAGTCACTAAACCAAAGGCTGGTTCTCATATTGCACTGATGTTGAAAATGCTAACCTGATAGCCATTATCACGGGCTAATTCTATGATACTTTTGCGAGTGATTCCTGGAAGAATTGTTCCTGTTGTGTCCGGTGTCGAGATTACACCATCCTAAATAGAAGAATGAATCTATATATTAGAATATTTCAATATTATGAAACTTTTTTACTGTATAACAGGTTGCTTCGTCAACAGAGCTCTTCTGAGGTGCGATGCACATGGCGGGTCCTCTTTTGGGGCTTACACTCTCACATAAAGTTCTTGTTTCGACAATTCAAAATTTGGTTACCCTTGGATTTGTGTGGTGAGTCAACTTCTTTTGCTTTTATTTTTTTTCTTTTCTTTTCTATGGCTAATTGGCTACACAACCAATGCTTGTTTTCACTCTTCATTTTTCTTATCATGCATGCCTTTTCTGTTCTCCTTTTCTATTTTAATGAAAACTTAGTAAGCGTTGCTTATGCCTGCTGCCGCAAAAGAAAAAGACAAAACAGTTTACTATACTTTGGAATTAATGTTCAACTTATAAAAAAAGGCTGTAAGTTTCAAACACAACACAAGAACCTTGTGTATGCTCTAATACTTTGTTGAGCTCTTGCCATGTTTTGGAAATGGTGAAGAAAATGATACAGTGCCAACAAATTTGAGCTGAAAATGATTAAATTATCCAAAAGGAAAAAAAGAAAGAAATAACTACCACTAATAGCTGCAAAGAGAGAAACTAACTTTGACAATGAAAAGATTGCAAGAAGAAGCCTCCTCCAGGTATCTTTTATTGACTGAATCAAGATAAAGCACATCTGAGAAGCCTTTGCTCTTTGCACTCATCTGAGCCTTCAACACCTGGTCAAAGTATCAGAATTTCTATATAACAAGCTGAAGAGGAAACTCATGTGTATGTTATATTTACAGAAGTACATAATACAAAGACCTTGTCTTTTTTATTTATTGTTTGATCAATATTGCTCAATTTCTTTATGGGAGCCATGAACCAAAAAAGGACATACCAGTGACCGACCAACGTTCAAGGTCACTCGTCATGCATGCATATTCAAATTCTTTTATTAACCTTTTAGATTAAGATAATTTGGTTATATAATAGACATTTTAATACTTACTGGTGCATAATTGGTGATTGCCTTTACACTCCCAGTCCCACCCGGGCTGGCTCGGTGGAATTCATCCTTAATTAACAAGTTGATTGGTGCCATTCCCTCCTGTAGAAAATACAGTACAATTTACAATACTTAAAATGCTTTCTCTGAATTTTTGGAACATAACCAGAAAGTTATTTGAAATATCTCTACATACTTTGAAGTAGGTTCCAACAGGTGCTGAATAGACCAAGAATATATATTCAGGTGCAGGAGCTAATCCCAGTATGGCTCCACTCCCCATTAACAGTGGTCTGATATAAAGCGAACCTTTTCCCGGTGGGGGTACCTGCCAAAAGAGAAAAATACAGAGACAATTTATTTTGAATCGGTTATTGTTACATTGCATAACAATTAAGTTTTACAAAGCATTTATACCTATACTAAATGATTTTGTTATACTATTTTATAACTTAGAGCACTTACCCAGCGTTTGTTTGCTAAAACAGTCTGTGTGACAGCATTTACAAATTGATCAACAGATGGGACGGGCATGCACATTCTTTCGGCACCTATCTGCATTCTTTTTGCATTCTCTTCTGGTCTAAAAAGTAGGAACCCATTCCCCCTTGCTCTTCTATAAGCTTTTAGACCCTCAAATAGACCCTTTTATATAAAAAAAGTATGTATCTATCAGATAATGTAAATAATTACACTTAACTATTGGAAATACAGTGCATGTTGAAAAAAAAGACGGGGGGCTGATTTTATTTCTTATTTTTTGCCTTTCTGGCACAAAACTGTACTGAACCCTTGAGGTTTTATAGTGGCTGTTGGTCAATGCACGCTAATACCTGTTTTGCAAATTGTAGTGTGTTCTTCTTTCTAAACTCAGCTTCAGGAAATTCACGAGCAGATAAGTTTCTTAATTTAATGACTCATGGTCCATTAGTCTTTGCATTATTGCAAAATTATGTGTTTCATAAAGAGACTAAAATTTTATATGTCAGAATGCATTGATAATACAAAAATAATATTTCAAAATAACTGGGAACAAAGGAAAAATAGTTGAATCAGGAACCAACCTGACCGTAGTTGAGGACACCCGAAGAAGGGCTGAGCTCAATGTTGCCATAACGGCTGAGCATGCCATGGGTAAAGTTATCATCTCCGGAGCATTTCATCATGTACATGTAGTCGGTTTGTGTATGTGCAAATCCTAGGTTGTCCCAATCCATTTCCCCATTTTCTTCATCACTCCTGCTCATATTAATGCATGAAGATGAGTATAATATCAGTTTATATAAAATTGGCCAATTTTGTTTTCGAAAGTTCCTGATATCTTAATAAAATCCGTCATTCCCAGAATAAAGCACATATAAGTCCTTCGTTTGAGATAAATTACATTATCCGGTTCAACGTTCTCTACAAAAAAAACTTGTAAATTACTTTAGCATTTATATATACTATCACATCCCTTCTAATTTTCAATGAAAACTTGTAAGTGGGGCCGTGGTAGTTAGAAAATAAACTTTTGATTTTTGAATGAAATTATTTATTAGCAGTCCCTCCAAAACTGCAGTAAGAACTGAAACTCTGATCTGAATATCAAATTGGTACACTTATTTTGGAGTTTAGCAAGTTGTTGACTAGTCTAACTACAGAACAAATGAAAAGGAAACATTTAGGACTATTGACATAATGGAGATACTAACTTCTCGCTACAAAACAAAACAAAACAAAAAAAGGGAAAATATAAATCAACAAGATAACTGATTTGTGAGGTATATAATCAACAAGATGCTACTTATACTTTATCAAGAGAACAAATTTGTCTCCAGGATACTTTAGTTTTGGATAATGACATGCTGTAAATTGTGGATCCCATATCAACAACCGGTACAATTTGTTTTCTGTCATTGGGCAATGATATAACCCTGTAGAAAGCATTAATTTTGTACTTAACAAGTGATTAATTCAGTCTTAAACAATCAAGCATCTAGCCTAAATCCTTTAAAATGGCAATGAAAAACACGTGTACATACAATTCAGCTGCATTACATAGGTACTGTACTGTCACACAAAAGCAACGGAATTCAAATTCAACTTTGCCACACTCACTCACAATTACATGATTATACTCTTATATTACCAAATTAAAGTGAACCACAAAAAAATAAATATTCTTGGTAGATACCACCAAAAGTGCATACCTATCAGAATCCAAACTGGCTGCTTTTTGCAGAGAGGATAGAGATCTTGATGCCGAATAAGAGATGCCTCCTAATTGCAACTACACAAAACAAATGAGAAAAGAATTAAAATGAATTTGCATGAGCCATTGACTTGTCTCATTTTAGTTTTGTTTGTACAACTTCCTTCAATAAGAGCTTTAGAAAAATAGCAATGGCTAGCTCCATTATAGACATATCGTACTGGCCTGAGAAGCACTTGAAATAATGATAAAATTAAAGACAATTTAATCCAAGAAAGCATAATTACCGTAATCTTTTCAAGTATACCTTTAAACTATTGAGCAAATGTGAATCAATCGAACCAAGAACTTTCATCATCGTTTCTTCTCTTTACAAGCTCCTTGGAGACTACTCTAGCTTATAGATGTATAGTTTGGGATGTTTAAAAGAAGAGAAATATTGGTTTTATACAGGTGGGAACGAAGGCGATATATACGAAGGTAAATGGATCACGCTCAAACCACTCTGGGATTCTGGCTATTTTTATTAATGTGACTTGGAATAATTTTAGCACTTTTCCTATTGGTAAAACAAAATTAGTACTAGAATATGTGAATAACACGTTCACTGACAACTCACCTTCCCAATTTTTTTTTCTTTTTGGGGGCGATAAAAAGCTTAAGATTCCATGGTAAACAGTGGATTGATAAAGATATATGATAGAATATATAAGACACGACTCGATGACTGACTTGGTGAGAAAAAAAAAGAAAGAAAGAAAGAAAAGAAAAGGAGCAACGACTCTCCAAGTCTATGTAACAAAATTTTTGGTGAGGAGGCGAGAGATAATGCACCATACACGAGGAAAAAGAGAAAGAGAGTGTATGTAAAGTGCAGAGCGTTCTAAGTTCTAACCTGTAATTAAGTAGCATGCTTCTACTATTCTGGCACGTCATCACGGATAACGGCAGCCTCTGTGGTTTTAGGATTTATTTGGGTAGACATGGTCCTTCGTTAAATGTTTGGATCGTAGAAACGACATATTCAGCATGCTGACGACATACAGTGTGGTGGTTGTTTTTGAATTTCTTTTTGCATGACCATGAAAAGGGTAAGAAGTACATTCATAAGTCATAACTCTTGCTTCAAATGTTTGATAACTATGACTCTATTTTTGCATATATTTTTTCAAATATTTCATAACTCTTGTTTTAACCATGAAAAAAACAGGTTTAAAAAAAAAAAACTGTCAACTTCCATTTTTCCTCCGAAGGGGGATATGTGAGATTGAGTGAGAAAAATCTTGAGGGCTTTTTTATATAAAAGTAGAATATTTGTCTCAAATCTTAAATTTAGATCTAAAATTTTGAAAGCTTTTTTTTATTGAATTTCAACCATGATCTCGAAAAGAACATTGTTCTTAATTTAATGATCAACAACTGGTTCTTAATTATCACATTTTGTTTTGCATTTTTTATCTTAAATTTCTATTGTATGTAAAACATATCACATCTTATGATTAATGAAATTTGGGACTTAGACTCCCCATCTTTTTCTAAAAAAAAAAAACTGTTTCTTAAATCTGGAGGGTCATATATGAGATACTTTTATGACTACAAGATTATTTCTACTTGTTTAGAGGGTTCATGTGAGTCCACTCAATAGAAGTTAAGAAATTTAATTTAATTATTTAATAATTAACTATATATAAATAATTAAACCTCAGAGTTAACAATTAAATGTTTTTGTTGAACGGATAGATAACTATAGTTAAGAAATAAGAGGTGAAAAAGCACATGAAAATTGCTGTTAATTTTTTTTCCTTACCTAGTAGTAGTGAGGTAATGAGTTCTAATGGAGATGGAACAAACTTAAAGAACTCAAAGAACAAACTTAGGAATAGGAATATATATATTATATATAGCCTCAAAATCACTTATTATCCTCTGTTCCTCCATAAAACTTCAGGATTTTCTCTTCGGATCAGATTTAGCGGCGGATTCAGAGGTTCACTTAAGCTCGGACACAATTAAGTTCGGACACTGAGTTTGAGATCAAGCTCGGGCACAAATACACTAAAACACACTAGAATATTATTAAAAATCTATTTTTGACTACAAAAATAATAAAAATTTCGCGTATTTTGAAAATCAAGCCCGGACACTTGCTCGTAGGGATATGCCATAAGCCCTCGGCCCCCAGTCCGGCTCCTGTAAAGCCCTTGTTAGATCTGGCCCTTAGTAAGATTTTGAAAGGGTCGGACCTTATTCAAAAAATACAGGCCCTTATTTACCCGACCATTTCAAGTCCTGATCCCGTCCGGTCCTGATCCGGCCCTTTGCAACCTTTATCCACGTTAGCTCCTCAAATCCTTATCAACTCTTTCACAATTAAAAAAAAATAAAAAAAGAGACCAAAGCCTTTATTACCCGGCCCTGATCCGGCCCTCTGCGACCCCGAGGGCCTGATAAGGACCGAGCCTTAAAGGGGCCTGACTTATTTCCTTAGAACAAAACCCTTATTATCCGGTCTCTATTAAGCTCTCTTTAGACCCGATCCTTTCGTAGGCCCTCTAGATCCGATCCTTGTAAAGCCCGATCCGTCTCTTTAGACTTTTTCTACTTGCTCGAGCTTGCTCTAAGATGAACCTCCACTGACCAGATTGGCATTTACCATCTGAGAAAAAAGTATGTACTAGATATCGAACACTGAAGATATATAGTTTATTTTTCTAGACCTAAGCTGCAAAAATTGTGTACAACTAAAACTTCATCTAACCTCTATATATACATAAATAAAAGAACGCATATTAAATTTGATAAAGGAACTTTAACGCAATCCAAGAACTTTGACATTTATTTTATTTTAAAAGATATGTAGCTTAATAATGTAAGAAGACAGCGAAAGAAAGGTGGAACTTAATATGTTTAGCATGTGAATTATTAATTATATTTGCATAAAACTAATGATTTTCTTGGATTCATCGACTAAGGTAATAATTTTAGGAATCGTATCTGCTGCTCTTATTGAGCAAGAGCAGGATCCTGTTCTTTTGATCTGAACCGTTCAAATTTCAGATCTAAAATTTATAAAATATACAATTTATCTGATTTTCATCTGTGAACGGTCCGATCAAAATTGAACGATCAAGATCTAAAAAAGCAGAATAAAATGCTCAATAAGAACAGCAGATACGGATCCATAATTTTAGGCATTTGATTCGGTGACTAAGATAATATATCTCACATGGAAAGTCAAACGCTTAAATTCTGAGAAGGAATTCATATAAAAATAAATTATGAATATTAAATGGGAAATTTAATTTCATCTTCAGTTAAAAAATACAAATTATTATATTTTTATTTAAACAAATAAACCAGGGATTCAATTTAGAGGATAAATTCAATCCACTTTGTTTACTTGAAAAAAAAAATATTTACACAAAAAGATAAAAAAAAATCGTCATAGAAATATGGAATTGGGTCCGAATCTGCTGCTCGTAAATTCATGCTTGCTTCCCTGTTTGTCTTCGATTCGACCGCTCGATCGTCACGGACGGCTGCGATTTAATTCAGAGGGCAGATGCTTCGGCCGTTAAATGAGTTTTGAACAGTCCAAATCAAAACAAACAGAAAAGCAAGCATGAATTTACGAGCAGGAGATCCGATTCCAGAAATATGGGGACAAAATGACGAGAGAAAGATAGACACATGTGAGATATAATGCACCTAGATTGAATTGAAAATTAAAAGCCATAAAAAAAATCAATGCATCGTTTTCCTTGCACGTGTTCTGTACCCGTTGAATGCATCGAACAGAGCCGAGCCAGAGTATTGGGTTACCTACCCTTTTCTGTAGAATCCAAATCAGCTGCAGCACAGCGGAGAAAATTTGTATTTAAAATTGTTTTTGAGATTCGTACAAATTAAAATTTAAAAATACAAAAATCAACACTTTTATTGTTTATAGCGAAGTGAATTATGAACGTTCGATATGTGCTGCGCGATAGAAAATTTGAATCATCTTTTTACGTGGATTGTAGAGCCCATAGACATGGTTTTGATTTTGAAGCTGAGACCACAATTGAAATCAAAATGTTGTTTGTGAAATTGGAATCAAACTAATCGGTAAGAATCGGCTCGGAAATTCGGATTACTTTCAAAATAGATTACTTCAGTGATTAATCTATGAACGACCGTAATAATTCAATTAATCGACCGTACGACAATTAGTCGTTCGACCATACATTCTCTGTCCGCCAAGCATATTTTGTTTTATAAAACACTGCTTGAAATGCCATTAGTCACAAGACCTGAGCAGAGTTTCCTCCTAAGCTTCTCTGTTTTCAGAATTTGTAGTATGTTTGGACACGTTATTATTCAATTCAATCCAATCCAATTCAATCATGTATGCATCCTAGTCAGATTGTCAACTTTTGAGAGATATCGACTTGAACTTCCCTCGGTCCCCTCTTGTATATATGTCAAAACCTGAGCACATGCATAATAAGGACTCTACATCTACATGTAAGCAAATCAATGAACGCATCTTATGTGGAAATGTGCTGGCTGCTGATCATTGAATGGGAATGGGAATGGGAATGGGATATGTGCTTATCAACTTATCCGGAGAATCCTATCCTATCTATCTGCACGGCTACTACTTTCACTTTCAAACTGGGTTGCACGTAGAGGTGGCAAGTCGGATCGGTCGGGCGGGTTCGGGTCGGATCGAGTCGGATCGGGTTAGTTTGACCGTTTATAATAGTCGGGTTAGGATCGGGTCGGGTGAGGTCGGGTCGGGTTGCGTCGACAACTTTCAGATCATGGGTCGGGTCGGGCGAGGTCAGGTCGGGTTGCGTCGGTCTTTTTCGGGTGATGGGTTAGGTCGGGCGAGATCGGGTCGGGTTTCAGGTCGGGCTGCATCGACAACTTTCGGGTCTTGGATCGGGTCGGGTGAGACCGGGTCGGGTTTGGGCCGGGTTGCACCGACAACTTTCAAGTATTATTTTGAGTTTTAAATTCAATTGGACAAGATCGGATCGCGTTATTGAATTGTATAAATAAATCTTGACTTTCTCGGATGTTAATTTGTCAGTAAAATTAGATTATGATGTTGGCAAGATAGGATTAGATCGCTTTAAAAGTTGTATCAGGTCAAGTCGGGTCGGGTCGGGTTCGGGTTATCATGTGTCGCTCCATCTCGGGTTACGGGTCGTCTCGGGTTGGGTCGGGTCGGGCTTGGGTCCTCATGTAGTCATGTGTCGCACTATCTCGGATTACGAGTTGTGTCGAGTCGGGTCCGGTCGGGCTCAGGTCGCTCATGCGTCGCTTCGTCTCGGATTACGGATCATATCGAGTCGGGTCGGGTCGGGTTCTGCCACCTCTAGTTGCACGGTGCGAATGCGAGTATCATATCGAATACGATGCAGATGCAGATGCGGCGACACATCAATTTAAATTTTTTTTAACACACGTGTGGTTATATATAATAATTTTAAAATACATAAATAGATAATATTATAAATAAATAAATTTAAAAAAAGTTCGTCACAACTTCAAGACATATATATGTCAAACTCGTGAGATTTGGTATAGTAGTCCTTTGAATTATTGGGAAGCAAAAGGTATCGAATTTAATTCTCACCCAAGAAAAAAATTTAGGTGAATTTTGAGAGAATTATAAGCATTCAGTTGCACCCAGCCAGTCAAGTCTATTAAAAATTATCAGATGTGCCACATGGTGCACCCGATATACATCGACACTGCACCCGCACTTGCATTCAATATCGGTTCTTCTGATATTGAAATAATCGAAATAACATAGCTTTCAAATGATAAGACCAAATAGTATGACAGTTATTCTTTCAAATGAACTGTAAGTGCTCACCTGATATTTAAAATCTCAGAAAAAAAATTGAGTACATCAAAGATAGGTACAACAGATATTTCAAGTCTTTTCAGACCGTTTGACATAAAATTCGCTTTATAGATCAAGATCAAATGACTCGGAATTACTCGAAATTACTAATGTACTTATCTTTGGATTTTGGTGTATTTTTCCCTTAAAATTTATTTAAACGACCGACATGGAGTATTATTTGTACAATTAACAATCTAACATAGTACATATAGCTGAAATTTAGATAAATTTTATGATTCTTTTACAAGTGATATACCTCCATCTCTATGATAAAAAATGCTAATTCTAAGAATAATTTTTGAAATAGTCAAGAAAATTGCTAAAATGTTGGATTGGAATTTTTTTTACATGCAATTCCAGAAATGAAAATGTTTTTATATTTCTTCCGACTATTAATGTGATTCAAATCATAAAAAGAAAACATATCGTACTTGACACACAATATGTAATAGAAATTCTTTAAGAGGCTTAATTTCATTACAGCAAATAATAAATCATATAGATCTATAAGAAAGCAATCATCATAAGATCAGTTTACATCGTTGCAGCAATCCAGATTGTTTCCAGTTTTTAAATAACTGGAGACGATTGCATCCTGAACTTTTCTTTTGAAAAGGGGAAATTTTTCATAAATGGTCAAGAATCTAAATTTTTTTATTATGGTTTAAATAATTGGGTCAATGAATTAAATTCTCTTTTTTCAAAAATTATATGAAGAGAGAAACAAATTAAATTGTAAGAACAAAGAGTGTTATTTAATGATGCAATGGTTGAAATCATGAATGCACAATTAAATGATGCACTCATGAGTGTTAGTGTTTTGACAAAATCCGTACAGATCAACCGAATCCGCTCCCGTCCATTCCCGTCGCCCGCCCTAACCCGCCCGTGCGCCCAACCATCAATGACTAATCGGACGATTAATCAATTTTAACGGACGATTTTTAAAACACTGATATGGGCATGACCATTGCTTCATGTTCCTACTGGAATCATGCAAGTACAGTTGATGGAGAATTGATTTTGATATAAACTAGGCATAAGCATTCGCGCCCCGCGCGGAAAATTTAAACTCTAAACTTCGATATTATAATAATAAAATTATAAGGAACTGTTTCATTAATATAAAAAACTGAAAGAACAACGGCAGGGAAAACTGAAAAGGTATGAAAAGTGGCGGCCGGTGAGACATGAGTATATCCAAAAATAGAAGACTGTGCATCTATGCAGTATGCGTCAATCGTGCACCATGTGTCATATGCCATGCGTCATGTGTCGTGCGTCATGCGTCATGTGCCATGTGCGAACTGGCATGCGTCATTCGCCTTGCGTCATGCGTGACGCCGCCTTGCGTCATGCATCATGCGTCATGCTGCCAAGCGTCATGCGACAGGCGACATGCATCATGCGACATGCGTCATGCGTCATGCGTGATGAGACATGTGTTCGTTGCTTAACTGTCGCATGACGCAAGGCGTGCCATGGGTCATCGTCAAGCGTCATGCGCCATGCATCATGCAGCATGCGTCAAGCGTCATTCATAATGCGTCATTCTTCTAACGCCATGTGACTTGCGTTATGCGGCATGTGTCATACATCATGCGTCATACACCATGTGTCATGCGTTTGACGTCATGTGCCATGCATCATGAGTCATGCGTCATGCGTCATGCGTCATGCGTCATGCGCGATGCGTCATTCCCCTAACGTCATGCGACTTGCGTTATGCGTCATGCGTCATGCGTCATGCATCATCCGTCATGTGCCAGGCATCATAAGACATGTGTCATGGGTCATACGGCATGCGTCATGCATGATGCGTCATGTGTCTTGTGTCATTAGGCATGTGTAGTCTAAAATATTCACTAAAAAAATTCATTAAAAAATGAAGTGCGATGCATGAAGTGCTAATTTATTAATAAAAATTTGAGATAGTTTAAAATATTCATTTAAAAATGTATTTTTTTGCTAAATAACGCGATTTACAAAGCAATGCGAAATAATCTGATGCAAACTTTGCAACCAAAAAATGTGTGTGTTTCCCTTCTCAAATTTGGCTAAGTACCAAGTATTATGTGTCATGTTGCTATGTTTGTGCGTTCACCCAGGCTAAATCGCTAAGACGCACAAGAGGCGTAAGCAATCGTTAAAGAGAGATGTTTAACCTTTATATATGTAGATTGTTGGGGAAAATAAAATGCTACAGTATTTCTCAAATTTCGGGAAAATTAAAAATTAAAATGCTACAGTATTTCTACTGTAGCGCATAATTGTTATGCTGGGGAAAATAAAATGCTACTGTGTTTTCGGGGGAAAAATAAAAAATAAAAATGCTACATTATTCTACAATTTTTTATTGTAGCACGGAACTGTTATGTTTACTGGCGATTGGCACTGTGGAGAGATGTTTAACCTTTATATATGTAGATTGTTGGCGGGTACGTGCCATACATATATGCATATAGCAGCTGACGACTGCTACTGTAATTTTAAACTAGCATCTGGCTATGGTCATACGTTCTTACAGATCAGATTTAATTAGAATATTATTTTTTGTTGACGATTCGTAAATAGCTTATAAAATATATTAAAAAAAACTGAAATGTACCTTTTTTTAGCTTAATAAAGTATTTAGGAGTAATGTTATGTAAAAAACAAAAAATATATTCATATTTTAAAGTTAACTCAGTCAATAATGTCCAAAATTAAATTAAAAGGATTTAATTTGGATTCTATGTAAAAATAATTTTTTTAAAGATAAATAATAGTAATAAGTTCATTGAGAAATTAAAGTACTTGATTAAAATATTGTGCCCGTGCTTTGCTACAGAAACATATTATTAAAAGCAATCAAAATTTTGTATATATATGATATATTATTTTTTTAAAATTAAAAATAATGAAAAATTAATTATTCAACAATATTCACAAACAAAAAATGAATTCTATGTAATACTCGGAATAATTTTTACTCCAATTGGTTCATGTGTCTTGAATTTGTCAATGTGAAAAAGATTCTTGGTCAAATATTGTAATAGAAAAAAATATTCAAACTATAAAAATTATACGATAATATTAATTTAATGTGTTGTGTACCTTATTCCCAAAATCGAATCAAATTTTGATGTTTTGAAATTCAAATAAAGTCACATGTTGTGTACCTTAAATTGTCAAGTTCAGAAAGTTTCTTGCGCCAAAAATAATATTTTGTTTGGAAAGAAATTTAATAATTTTGTTTACAATAATAGTAGAGAATCATATGCATATATGGAATGAGTAATTAGAATATTATGTTGCAAGACTATAAAGCTCTTTCTCTGAACATTTTGCTTCGCTATACTTGTAGGATAATTTCAGACTTCTACATGCTAAAGTAGAAGTAATGTCCCAAATTTAACAGTAAAGCTCCACCGTAAGGTGTGGTGAAATTTGAAATTTAAATTTAAATCTGAACTGTTGCCGGATCAGGACAACATAAGTGCTTACTATATAGCAAAGACAATTTTTAAATTTCAAATATTGAAATCCAACCGCTCAATGTGATTTATGCTGAATTGTGTAGGGTTTTATGTTGTATTTTCCAAAGCTTTCAATTCTTCCTGAAATTAATAGAACGACCAAGAAATTTAAGTAAGACTTGCTAGTTGCTAGTCTTGCTCTAGTTTGATGCATACACCAATATCTCCTAGAATAATGTAGATCAATTAAGAAAAGGAGGTTTTGTTGGAATATGAGATGCGTGTTGGTTTCTAAATATGATTAGGACTAGGTTGACATGCATAGTTTCGTCAATTACTAATTTACTAGTTGTTATCAATGTCATTATCAGTTAAATTACCTACGCAAATTTATTGGGCCGTGAAAATTCAGTAGACTATTTCAATCCAACTTCTTTCATCCAATTATATTTTGTACAAATTCAGTATTCCTCATTTAGTATAACATTTGATGTAACATCTCTTTTGAAATTAATTATATGCGTAGGTGTACTTTTCTTCAGTGAAGGGTCTCTCTCAACTCTTATCATTACTTTCTTTTTTCTTTTTTTTGAGGGTAGACCAATGGTCTATTTAAATTTTATTCCAAACAGTGTGTTTACAAAGAGGAGAAGAAAAGAAAAGAAAGAGAAAAAGACGAAAATGAAAGTGACAAAAGGAAAACTGAAAAGAAAGAAAGAAAAATTATTTACATCCTAGATTTCAAGCCCTAGTGTTTATGGTGATCTCCCTTTTCAAACAGTCTATCGGTCGAGACACTCCCTTGAAGATTCTATCGGTCGAGACACTTTCTTGAAGATTCTGCGGTTACGTTCTTTTCATAAGCACCAAAGTGTCGAGTGTATGAGTGTATCCCAGGCCAGTCTTTGCTGAGCTGACATGTTGTGCTGTCCGTCCGTCCAAAAAATCGTAATCGAGTCCCTTCTGAGATGTCTTGTACTGGTTGATCTAGTGTCCCAAATTTGCGTGGCTAGGGGACATGTAAAGAACAAGTGCGTTGATGATTTCCCTTAGTTGTACATTAATAACATATTTCTCATCATGCGTACTTGTTCTGTGGAGGTTATCCAATGTGGGTAATATGTTCTTTAGTAATGTTCAGATAAAGATCTTAACCTTTAGAGATGACTTGTTGTCCATATCAGGATAGACGACCTTGCACAATCTCAGTGTTGATTAGTATTTTATATGCCGAGTTGGTCGAGAATTTCCTTATTGTTGTCCACGTCCATTGTAATGTCCCATTTTCGCTTGGTTTGGTGGAGGTTTGAAAGAATTGTAGGAACGAGAGTAGCGTCCTTAGGAAAAATGAAGGGAGAGAATCCCTCTGCTCTTGTCCTTCGTTTAGGGTTGTAATGGGTGCGGACGAATCGGGTTGGGTTTTAATTATCTCGTTTCGGGTATTTTCGGGTTTCGGCTCTTTCGGGTCGGGCGAGTCGGGTCAGTTTGTCTTCAAAAGATTATCGAATCACGGGTCTGATCAGGTCAGTCCGGGTCGGGTCTCGGGTCATCTGCGTTGATATTTGTCGAGTTTCGGGTCTTTCGGGTTCGAGTCGGGTCGGGTTTCAATTATTTAGTTTCGGGTATTTTTGGTTTCGGATATTTGTATTCGATACAGTCTCTTATTTTTATTCTAGTTCTGTCTTGAAGAGTTTAGAACATGCCTTGATTTTGATTCGACCTTATATCTAATACAATACCTGGTTTGATAAGTTGATGTCAAGAGTTCATATTAATCAAGATATGTACTAGTACAATATTAATTGATAGGTTGATATCAGTTTGATAAGGCCAAATATTCAAACCGGAGTTTATTCTGATTTGTTAAGTTGATCTCGGGTCTCTGATCTATTGTGTTCGGGTCAAGTCGGGTCATCTCAGATTGCGAGTCATGTCGGGTCGGTGGGTAATGTGATCTCGGGTCATTTCGGGTTTCGGGTCATGTCGGTCCGGGTCGGGTACCAGGTCATCTGATCGAGGGGTCTTTTCGGGTTTCGAGTCATATCAAATCAGGTTGGATCGAGTATCGAGTCATCTACTGTCAGGTCTTTTCGAATTTCGGGTCATATCAAATCAGGTCGGGTCGGGTATTGGATCATCTGCTGTCGGGTCTTTTCGGGTTTCGGGTCATGTCAAATCAGGTCGGGTCGGGTATTGGGTAATCTGCTGTCGGGTCTTTTCGAGTTTCGAGTCATATCAAATCAGATCGGATCGGGTATCAGATTATCTATTGTCGCGTCATTTGCGAGTTTCGAGTCATATCAAACTACTTCGAATCGGACGAGTTTATCGGATCGGATCGGGTTCTGGCTCCTCTGTGTAATAGAGGCAGTGCCATGACTTATGAAGGACGACGCTTAATATAACGCGAGGCAATGCCATATATTCTCCCATTTATTTTATTGCAATATGCAGATCGACATTTAATGCGAGTCTTTGGGAATCCACGTTCCACAACATGTTCTTGCATGTGTGATTAACATATTTTTTTTAAAGAGATGGACACCAAGGAGTTCTTTTAAAAAAATATAGACACTAGAAAAAATAATTTTCAAGAACTGTCATGAGTTTTAAATGATATAGTAGATTAGTGATAGCTAATTAGAATGAATTTTAAGAAGTCATGAGTTCAAGCAAACGTAAACAGTAAGGTGAGAAATTGGAAATCATGTTAAGAGACATTTAGCAATTGATATTGAAGGATTCAAAACAAAAAAAAAAAATTCAATACATCAAATATATATACATTAGATACTATGAGATACTCTAAACAGTTCGATCTTGATATATAATGCAGATCTTGATGTATCTAATGATCTATAGTGATTCAGAGTAACTAATGTATTTATTGTACCCCAGTTTTTCCAAAAAAAAAGAAAAAAAGAAAAAAATTATCGAACTTCCTATATGATGACGAATGATGATGGGTTTTGCGCTTTTTCAGATGTTGAATTTATAGGGAAGAAAATTAGGCATCGATTTGTTCTAATATTTGAGCCTAGGCCGATACAATCTACAGGCCCACAAGTACTGCAGAGGCCCAATATTAATCTTATCTCATGCATGCATGTGATAAGATTATTTTGTATTATAGAGGCCCAATGTTTAATCTTAGAGATCGTTTAATAAAACAAGGAATATAACTAGAAGTAGGGCTGTTAATACATTGAGTTTTTAAAGTTTTGTATTTTGTTTTGTCATGAAGCAACGTTAAATGCAATGAATTTTGGTTGCGTTTATTAAACACAACGTAAGACACAAGATATTTTGGTTGCGTTTAGTTAAACACAACGCAACACAAATTGTAGCTTTCGTTACATTGTGTCTTACTTTTAGAATTCTATGAGTATGAAATAATCTAGATTACAGAGTAGAAATAGGAGAAACTATAGAGACTTAAAAGCTCTTGATGAGAATTTGAGAAGAAACATATGGGAGATGGATACAAATTGTTTTCTCTATTCGTGTGCAATTTTTTAGATGGCTATGAATGACTTTTGCTTTCACATGCACATGAGTGAATCTGTTCTCTTTCCTTGATTGAATAAAACATAAAAGTATTATTTTATGATTCAAATTCAATCAAAACTAGCTTTTCATGCAGTTTGACGCAAACTTTATCAACTTTTGGTTTGTTGTGCTGTTAACAAGCGTTCAAAAAATTTAAATGTTTTTAGCGTTTATTTAAACGCAACGTTCAACGCAAGAAAAAATTCTTATGTTTATTAAATGCAATGCAAGACACAAGAAAAAAATCGTTGCACTTTTAAAACACAACAGTTACCGCAAGCATGTATTTGCATTGTTTTGTGCGTTTGATAGCTCTAACTAGAAGAATGCAGTTCAGATAGTAAAATTAGAACAATATGATTTTGGAAGAGTGATAGAATATTGATGTTCTTGATTATTTAAAAGAACGAAAATGTTATTTGACAAGAAGTTAGTTGAAATAGAAATTATCATGCTAATTGTGTTGCTAATTTTGTTCACAATAAATAATATAATATGATATTACATCGTATCCACTATTATATTTTTTTTCATTTTGTATTTAACACTTATCATTTGTTGGAATTATAATTCCTATATTTCTTAGTATTCCTTTGAGTGCCAACAGACTCTTAGCTTACTGCATATAGACCGTTCCAAATTTCCAATCATTAGGATAGAGGCAATCAGTGATAATATTCCCAAGTGTTCAAAGAGAGTTTCGGGACTAATTAGCTTCAACTACTCATATTCCAAAATTAACAGTGACGTCATGAGTATATATATATATATATAGAATAGAATATAATTGAATTTCCAACAAATGCCATCCGTTTGCAATGTCTGAAAATATCATTTGATCTCTACCCAAAAGTATGATAGAGGAACTATTTTATTCTCCAAACTGCAATCTGGCCTTTGTTCATGATATAATGAGTTACCTGTTAATCGATGTTTCTTTTTCTGAACTTGGTTTTAGCTATCCTCCTTTTACCAGGAAATGGTTTCCATAATAACAGAACAGTGAGAAGCTTCTCTGATGTCTCTTGTGTTAACAGAAACTTGACTGCCCTCAGCAATACTGGCACTTGCAGTTACTCAAAATAACTTTTCTTTTTGCATAATGAGATCGACGAGGGTTGCGCCTCAAATTACACTGAGGATTGCACAGAGCTTCCATTTTACTGTTATTAGTCAATACAGATTAGTTCACTGTTCTTTGTTTGTCTGAGCAAAAGAAATCAGTTATTTTGTCAGGTTACAGCATCTCATTCCACGTACAAAAAGTACTTTTTGAAGGGAAGATTGTTAATTAGTTTCTGAATCTTACAGAAAATAAGCCCATTGTTGGCTGTCAATTGGGCTCACTATGTATATGGGCCCATTGTTTGCGTTTGTATATATTTCAATAATTAAAACAATGTTTGTATCTTATAATAAAAATCTGTTGTTTTGGTACACAAAATTGTGTTGCGAGGCTGGTAGCCTATTGAAAAATATTCCGACAGCATGAAACCTTGCTGAGATAACACTTATGCAAAGGACAATAGTCACAATATTTTACATTACTAAACCTGTTTTGGCAGCTCTAATTAAGTAATTAGTAAAAGCATTTGACCTCCCTCTAAGCTATAAGGATTGAGATCACCTGTTACTAAAAAAAAAATTTCTTTTCATATTTGAACCGTTGGATCTAAATGGATGGACCAGATCTATATTTAAATAGATCCCTGTAGTTCAACAGTGCCAATCGAACCGTCTTTTTCTAATCCAACGGTCCAAATGTGAAAATGATCCTTCTTTTTTTGTCTCAAAATAACAGCTGATACGGGACCTAGCTATTAGCTAATGGTACAGAAATAATTGGTAACCTTATCGCTGATCGAAAGAACGTTTTATAAATAACAATCTTTAATGCTTTATGGCAATTTCCTACCAACAAAATAAGTACAAAATTTTAATATTCAATTAGTTTTCTTTAAAGAATGGAGCCATGGTCACTTTAGTTCATGACAAAATATGATGAAGCTTATCTCGGACCAGATAACTCCTTTCATATTCCTTTCTTCTTATTTGTAAAGTTTACCACGATTTATGGGAAATCTTTTTATAAGCTCTCTTTTTTGTTTGATGAATCATAAGTTCATATTCCTTTAAGATTTGGTTGAAGCCCTTGTTCTAGTTAGATTTTCTTTCAACAGAAAAAGACAAATATGCTTTAACTTGCTACATTGAAATCTTAATTTTCATAACAAATGCTTCACTTAATAATAAAATTAAAATAAATTTTGCTATTGGAATTAGTTTGCGGATCTAAGTTTTGTCTAAATCATAATCAGAGGTGGCAAGTCGGGTCGGTCGGGCGGGCGGGTTCTGTTCGGGTCGGGTCGGGTTAGTTTGACTGTCTACAATAGTCGGATTGGGGTCGGGTCGGGTTTCAGGTCGTCATGTGTCGACAACTTTTGGTCATGGATCGGGTCAGGTCGTGTTTCGGGTCGGGTCGCGTCGATCTTTTTCCGGTGACGGGTCGGGTCGGGCGAGAACGGGTAGGGTTTTAGGTCGGACTGCATCGACAACTTTCGGGTCTTGGATCGGGTCGGGCGAGACCAGGTCGGGTTGCACCGACAACTTTCAAGTATTATTTTGAATTTTAAGTTCAATCGGACAAGATAGAGTCGCGTTAATGAATTTTGTTAGTAAATCTTGACTTTCTCTGATGTAATTTGTTAGTAAAATTAGATTATGATGACAAGATAGGATTATATCAGTTTACATGTTGTATCAGGTCAAGTCGGGTCGGGTCGGGTCGGGTTCAGGTCCTCATGTGTCGCTCCATCTCGGGTTACGAGTCGTCTCGGGTCGGGTCGGGCTCAGATCGCTCATGTGTCGCTTCGTCTCTATTTATGGATCGTCTCGGATCAGGTCGGGTTCGGGTAATTTGACTTATCAAAATATCGAATCGGATCGAGTTCAGATCGAACCAGATCGGATGGGTTTCTTGAGTCGGGTCGGATTCTGCCACCTCTAATCATAACACACAAATATTGTTTGTGAGGTGCAGGGGCCGAATCAGAAATTGAACATGGACCGAGGTGCTTTCTTCGACCTACATTTAATCTTAAGTTCATGGAAAAACAAAGAACCCCACTCTTTTTTTCAAATCACTTTAGTTATGCAAGAATGAGGAATAAAATATGTGGAATTTAGATTTCTATGTATGTAGATTACAAAAATATAAGAAAAATGTTCTGATGATACAGTATTTAATACGACTAATTAATACGCGTTCACGCTATAATAACCGCAAACATGTATAATATCTAAAATAATATGACAAATTTATTAATATGAATACAAATCGATTTTTTTTTAGATTGCATGCATATCAACTGTAACAACGACACAACAATAACTGTCAAGTATGATTAACAAATCTCTTAACATGCATAAAAGATTTTTTTTTGAGGAAAAAATGGGAGTCATGCCTAGAGGTGGCAGAACCCGACCCGACCCGACAAACCCGCCCGACCCGACCCGACCTGAACCCGACCCGACTCGATATTTTGATGAAGTCAAACTACCCGAACCCGACCCGACCCGACCCGGGATGATTCGTAACCCGAGACAAAGCGACACATGAGCGACCTGAGCCCGACCCGACCCGACCCGAGACGACCCGTAACCCGAGATGGCATGACACATGAGCACCCAAGCCCGACCCGACCCGACCCGAGACGACCCGTAACCCGAGATGGAGCGACACATGATGACCCGAACCCGATCCGACCCGACCCGATTTGACCTGATACAACTTGTAAATTGATCTAATCCTATCTTGCCAACATTATAATCTAATTTTAATAACAAATTAACATAAGAGAAAGTCAAGATTTACTTGTACAATTCAATAACGCGATTCGATCTTATCCGATTGAACTTAAAACTCAAAATAATACTTGAAAGTTGTCGGTGCAACCCAACCCGAACCCGACCCGGTCTCACCCGACCCGACCCAAGACCCGAAAGTTGTCGATGCAACCCGACCTGAAACCCGACCCGGTCTCGCCCGACCCGACCCGTCACCCGAAAAAGATCGACACAACCCGACCCGAAACCCGACCTGACCTCACCCGACCCGACCCATGACCCGAAAGTTGTCGATGCAACCCGACCTGAAACCCGACCCGACCTCACCCGACCCGATCCCAACCCGACTTTTATAAACGGTCAAACTAACCCGACCCGACCCGAACCCGCCCGACCGACCAGACTTGCCACCTCTAGTCATGCCCCCAAATTTATAATGTGATCACAAATTGTGATCATAAGGTTATATAGGTGTAATTTTACAAGTTGTGACAGTAAAGTAAAGAGTGAGATAAATAGAAGAAAAATAGTAAAACAGTAGCAAGTAGGATGTGTAGATGAATATCAAATCTTAGTATGTACTGTATTGCTCCTCTATTCATTATGTTGCTATGCCGTATATTTGGTTCTCCTTGATACCAGCTCTTTTCTTCAAGCATTATCTCCCTAACTGTTTGCGTGATGGTTTGCTCTTTCTCTGCAAATATTCTTCTGCACCTCTCTCTCTATATAATGAAATATGTCAGCACCTCTAGTCTTCTGATGTGAAGTGGCTCGTCTAGAGATATGAGCACTAGCGACGCATTTTGCGTTATGTAAGTCGGTCCTATGAGCCTTGAGCTTTCTAGTATTGATCTAATCTCATCCCTCAAGCTCATGGAGAATGAGCACTGCCAAAACAGGTGAACTACAGACTCTTGTTGTTGCCTGCACATGTAGCAGATATTCACTAGAATCATGCCTCTCTTGCTGAGATTATATATCGTAGCTAGTCTGTCTTTCAACATCACCCATACGAATATCAAGACTCTTGGTGGTGCTCCAATCTTCCATATGTGTCTCAAACTGGATCTTGGCGCTGGCCTATGTGATATGAACTTATATACAGATTTTGCAGAAAAAGTTTGGGTGCCTCTTAGCCAAACCACTTTATCTTGTTGTTGCGTTGTACTAACCTCCTGTAACTGTTGTAACAAAGCTATTTGCTCGTCTCTGGCCATTGCATTTGATGTTGCCTCTTCAGAATCCAATAGATTTTCTTGGATGTATTGTTGCACGGATGCCTTCTTGTGTCTGGAGATTGCAAACAAGTTTGGATAGGTGGTTTTTAGTGGTTGATGGTACCATGTATCATGCCATAACTGAATTCTGTTTCCCTCTCCCAACTCGAATCTGATTGAACATTTAATTACTGGTGCTATTTTGCCCATGTCTTTCCAGAATGATGTGGCACGCGTATTGTTCCATGGTCTTTGGTTTTGTGTAGTTAGCGGCGTTGCTTTCTTCCAGCATGCATCTTCCTCATGCAACAATTGCCAGCACCATTTAAGCAGGGAGTGGTTTGCTATTTTGATATCTCTTATGCCTAGCCCCCATTTCCTTGTTTTGGGTGGCCGTTTTCCCACTTAGCATGTAAAGTCCCTGCCGGCCATCCCGTGAGGTCCTGGCTCCATGCCACAAGAAATCCCTTTTGATCTGGTCAAACTTCCTGACAACCCATTGTGGCAATTGGAAAACTGTCATGTAGTACTGAGGAAGGGAGGAGAGTACCGCATTCACCAAGACAACTCTACCTCCTATTGAAAGAAGTGAGGCTTTCCATCCTGCTAGTTTGCTCTGCATCTTCTCAATGATGTGCTGGTAATCTGGTTTGGTGAGTCTCTTGCCTGATAGGGGAAGTCTCAAGTATCCACAATAATGATTCATCTTATTTCAAGCTTCAAATGATTATATTCCAGGATGTAGAGGATCTACCAAGACTTATTTCAGGCACAGAAAGCCAGATGGGGGAGACGGTGCAGGCGGTACCGCAGCTGGAAGCAGGGTGTTCGTCTTGAAACGTTCTGTGTCTGGATTTAGTTCTCTAAAAGAATAGATGATGTTATGTTGTTTTGAATGTGTTATGTTATGATACTTGGGTATTTGATGTTGCTGGTAAGTGATTTTTGTAATAGGTCAGTTTATTTGTTTTGGAGAAGGTTATGCGAGCTTTTAGGCTCAGATACAATAGTACTTTTAAAAACTTAGGATAAGTTTTAGTTTGTAATAGGATGATTTGGTTTCAATGAAACCGGTGGGTATACCCCACTTTTTCTCAAAAAAAATGTGCTCTTTCTATGACCAATTTCCTGGTAAGTTTCTCTAGCTCCGTGAGAATTCTTCTCTCTTCTGCTCTGTTTAGCCACATGAGTATGGTTGCACACGTTTGGTTTTGGTCATCTATACTGCCAACTCTTTGGGTATGCCATTGCTTACTTGCACTCCTCAGTTGGGCTAGCTTGTTTGCCAACTGTGTGGGTGATGAAGCTGTCGATGCCGCCCAGATCTCTTCGACCATTTGTATATACTCTGGGAATTTAACCAGTAATTCTCGAATCAAAATGTGTTTGGAAGCTGATATTTGTAGTCACAATGCATTGAATTGGGCTGTGATCCAATATATTCGATTGGAGAGCTGTTTGATGGGAGTTTGGGAATGAGGTGGTCCATTGGGGAGATAACAAGAAGCGGTCCAGCCTCACAAACGCGGGGATTTCTCTTCCATTGGACCACGTGTATTGCCTCCCATTGAGTGGCAGATCTATTAGGCCTAGTGAATTAATCAGTGTTACAAACAGTCTATCTGGTCCTCTGTGTCTATTAGATCAGTCTGACACGTTTATGGTTTGGTTAAAATCACCAAGAATTATCCAAGGCTCGTCGTTCTGTGGACGTTGAGATTGTAGTTCCTCAAAGAAGTCAGCTCTATTGGCATGAGATGCTGGCCCATATACCCTTGTCACTTTGCATACCATATTGTCAATGTTGAGCCTTAAGGAAACCGTTATGCAATGGCTTGTATTGTGCGTAGATAGTAATGTGAACTTTCTCATATTCCAAGCCAGAATAATCCCCCCGGATCGTTCGTTAGCTAGTACAACCTCATGTTGAGTCAGGAGGGGACCTGTGACTTGTCTTAATATGTGAGGGGTGATAGAAGCAAGTTTCGTTTCTTGAAGACACACAAGGTCTACTTTGTGTGTGTATAAGAAGTTTCGCACTCTGAAACACTTATGTTGATCACTAAGCTCCCGCACATTCCATGTGAGAAAATAAAATTTTCTGCCTAAATTCATGATATTGAAGGGATACAACACACACTTCCTACATCTAGGAATGCAAATCAGGAATAAACTAGTTAACATTTCCTGGTCACCACACTAACAAACCCATCAGATGGCTATCAACATCCTTGCTCTAAAGTGGGAGCTCAAAGCCTAGCACGTACATCAGAGGTACCGTGTCTCTGATTGGTGTACGAGGGGAGGCATCTTCTTCGTGGGTAGGCATCGTCTGGCTGTCGTTCGTCACCTCCTCAATCATATTCTTAATCTGTTCTGTCACTTCCAGTCCTGTGGCCTGTAGCAGGGCTAGCACATGGTGAGTTTATAACGACTCGTCTTGCTTGTCTAGATCGAAGGCTATTGCTGCTCCCTTTGCCTTCATGCGATTGCCTGTGCTGACGCTTGTATTCTGCCTTTGCTTGGCCTGAATTCTCTGACTTCTTCTCGATGGAGTTAGGACTGCCGTTACCATTGTTCTTTTTCCAGTGTGAGGGGCTGCACTATCACTTTGAATTTGGGTAGGAAGGTTGCAGCTTGTATCGCCTGCCTCACTCATTTCTCCGTTGCATTCCTTATCGAGCTCAGTCTGAGCAGATAGGTTCAGTTTCGCGGCCTGTGTCTTCTTACAAAGCGGTGGTGGGCTGTCGGGTAGGTCTGTGTCTTCCTCTTGGGTTGTCGGGTAGCTGAGTGCATTGGGCTAAGACATCGATTTCCTGTTGGGCTGCACTTTCATTCTGGGCCGGCCCTGTTTCTGCAGATAGCTGAGGGCTAGCTGCCGGCGTAACAAGGTCATAAATGCTGCCCAGTTTCCCTTGATCTATTGTCAGAAAGAGGCTATCTCGAGCCGTGAGCTGTACTTCACTGAACCAAATTGACCTATTGCCAACTAATACGGCCTATTTGGGAGATAGCCCGTAGATGATTTTTGGGGTGATGTAGGTGGAGGACAGTTAAACAGCACGTTTAACTGCCTTTCACTATATGAGGATCTTTGGTATGCTCTATGGTGCTTGTTACCCTCTGCCCCTCTGTAGTATGAAGAGGCATATATATACTAGGTATTGTTGGTTAGTCGTGGGTACTAATCATGGGTAGTAATTGGGATGTGGCATAGTGGTGTAATCCAACAGCTATTGTTGAGGCGATTCAATCCGAGCGCTATTTTTGCTAAGTCTATTTTGGGAGGCATCGTCAATACCCGTAAACTAATTCAAGTACTAACTTAGGCTTTTCTGGGCCTCCCGAGTAATGCGGGCTTCTTATGGGCTTTAGTGATTTGGGCTATTAGCAGAATGGCATATAATCTTCCCCCCAAGCCTATAATGTCATCTCTAAATGCATTAAAGGCTTAAATATTTAAAAATCTCAGTTCAATCATTCCCTTGTCCAATATGTTCATGACTCCTCCCGGGAAGTCTTTCGGCGCTTGTCAAACAGTTCGTCTATATTCTCGAGCACAACTTTCCTCGGGGTCATATCTTTTTGAAGATTATAATCCCCAAGATTATATGTTCCCGGGTTTAATTTCTCGGATTACATTTCTCTCGATCTTTTATTTCGTTGTTATACCTTCTCGAATTGCATCTCCCGAGATTATATCTTCTGCCCCCAAACCTTTAATGCTACCTTTCGGGATTTTTAAAGGTTTTAAGGAAATCTTCCAGGATCTTTCTTGATATCATTTGATCTTCGAATCACATGACTGCTGTCGGATGTCAAAGCTACATGCCACCATCGGGAATCGAAATAATCATTCCCAAATAAATTAGGGTAGGCTAGAAATGAAATCCAATCTAAAATGAAAAACCAAAATAATATAATAAATAGTAAAATAGTAGTAAAAATAAAAGTATAGTAAAGATAATAATTATAATACTAATAATGATATAATAACAATAATAATAATAATACTAATAACTTATTCTACAAATTACAAGTTTAGACTAGCGTCCTACGTCGTTAATTTTGGACAAAAGTCATACAACTATACCACTACTAAATTTTAGTATGTCATGATTCTAGTATGTGGATCGCTGACTTCCATGCACTCTTATTTGATGCCAAATCTTTTGAGACATTTCATGCATTTAAGTCTCTTTTACAGCTTCATCACATGTCAGTTTCGGTCGATCCCTACTTCTTTTCATGTATTCGACACAACTTAAAACTCCACTACGTATTGTTGTATCAGAAGGCCTTCGCTGGATATATGCTCATACCATCTCAAACGATGTTGAACAAGTTTCTCTTCAATCGGTGCAACTCTGATCTTGTGACGTATATTGTCATTTTAAATGTGACCCCTTCTTGTATGCCCACATATCCAACATAACATATGCATCTCTGTCACGCTCATCTTTTGTATGTGTGGCCTTTTTGTAGCGTAACATTCTGCTCCATACAACAATGCAGGTCCGATCGCTGTCATATATAACTTGCCTTTCAACATTTGTGGGACATTTTTGTCGTATAGGATGTCAGATGGATAAGATGCTTTGCGGTATTTTTTTGGATGTTTACCACCCATAAATGAAGTAATAGTCATGAAGCTCTTAGAGTGGTATTCTACATTTCTTCGTGGGGGTTTCCTGAAAGGTTTGCGGTTTTCTCTAAAGGTTACCATCCATAAATGAAGTACCTGGATCAGAAACACTTCTCGTAGCAGGATAAGATGCTTTGCGGTGTTTTGCTGAATGCTTACCAACCATAAATGAAGTAATCAGACATGAAGCATTTAGAATGGTATTCTATGCTTCTTCATGGGGGTTTCATGAAAGGTTTAGAGTTTTCTCGAAAGGTTACGACTCAAATATGAAGTAATCATATCAGGAACACTTCTCATAGTAAATAGGATGCTTTGTGGTGTTTTCTTGAATGGTTACCACCCATAAATGAAGTACCTAAATCTGAAACACTTCTCATAGCAAGATAAGATGCTTTTCGATGTTTTCTTGAATGTTTACCACCCATAAATGAAGTAATAGTCATGAAGCGCTTAGTGTGGTATTCTATATTTCTTCGCGGTGGTTTTATGAAAGGTTTGTAGTTTTCTTCAAAGGTTACCACCCATAAATGCAGTACACGGATCGGAAACACTTCTCGTAGCAAGGTAAGATGTTTTGCGGTGTTTTTTGAATGTTTACCATCCATAAATGAAGTAATCAGACATGAAGCACTTAGAATGACACTCTATGCTTCATCATATTGGTTTCATGAAAGGTTTAGAGTTTTCTTAGAAGGTTACCACTCATAAATGAAGTAATCATATCAGGAACACTTCTCGTAGTAGGATATGATGCTTTGCGGTGTTTTGTTGAATGTTTCCACCCATAAACGAAGTAATCACATCAGAACACTTCTCCATGTAGGATAGGATGCTTTGGGGTGTTTTTTTGAATGGTTATCACCCATAAATGAAGTTCTCGGAATGGAAACACTTCTCGTAGCAAGATAAGATGCTTTGCGTTGTTTTTTTTGGATGATTAGCAATAATAAATTAAGCAGTAGTCATGAAGCGCTTAGTGGTATTCTACATTTCTTCGTGGGGGTTTCCTGAAAGGTTTGGGGTTTCTTTAAAGGTAACCATCCATCAATGAAGTACATCGATCAGAAACACTTCTCGTAGCAGGATAAGATGCTTTGCGGTGTTTTCTTGAATGTTGCCACCCAAAAATGATGTAATCACATCAGAACACTTCTCGATGTAGGATAGGATGCTTTGTGGTGCTTTCTTGAATGGATATCACTCATAAATGAAGTACTCAGATCGAAAATACTTCTCTTAGCAGGATAAGATGCTTTGCAGTGTTTTTTCAATGTTTACCATCCATAAATGAAGTAATCAGATTGAAGCACTTAGAATTGTACTCTTTGCTTCTTCAGAGTGGTTTCATGAAAGGTTTAGAGTTTTATTGCAAGGTTACCACTCATAAATGAAGTAATCATATCAGGAACACTTCTCGTAGTAAGATATGATGCTTTGTGGTGTTTCTTGAATGTTACCACCCATAAGTGAAGTAATAGTCACGAAGCACTTAGAGTAGTATTCTACATTTCTCCGTGGTGGTTTCTTGAAAGGTTTGGAGTTTTCTTAAAAGGTTGTCACCCATAAATGAAGTACTCGGATCAGAAACACTTACCGTAGTAGGATATGATGCTTTGTTGTGTTTTCTTGAATGATTATCACCAATAAATGAAGTACTCAAATCGCAAACACTTCTCGTAGCAGGATAAGATGCTTTGCGGTGTTTTCTTGGATGTTTACCACCCATAAATGAAGTAATAGTCATGAAGCGCTTAGAGTGGTATTGTACATTTCTTCGTGAGGGTTTCGTGAAAGATTTGGAGTTTTCTTTCAAGGTTACCGCCCATAAATAAAGTACCTGGATCAGAAACACTTCTCGTAGCAAGATAAGATGCTTTGCGGTGTTTTGCTGAGTATTTACAAATCATAAATGAAGTAATCAGTCCTGAAGCACTTAGAATGGTATTCCTTCTTCATGGTGGTTTCATGAAAGGTTTAGAGTTTTCTCGAAAGGTTACCACTAAAAAATAAAGTAATCATATCAGGCACACTTCTCGTAGTAGGATAAGATGTTTTGTGGTGTTTTGTTGAATGTTGCCACTCATAAATGAAGTTATCATATCGGGAACACTTCTCGTAGTAGGATATGATGCTTTGTGGTGTTTTCTTGAATGGTTATCACCCATAAAAGAAGTACTTAGATCGAAAATACTTCTCTTCGCAGGATAAGATGCTTTGCTGTGTTTTTTCAATGTTTACCAACCATAAATGAAGTAATCAGACAAGAAGCACTTAGAATGATATTCTATGCTTCTTCGTGGTGGTTTAATGAAGGGTATAGAGTTTTCTTGGAAGGTTCCCACTCATAAATGAAGTAATCATATCAGGAAAACTTCTAGTAGTAGGATTTGATGCTTTGTGGTGTTTTCTTGAATGGTTATCACCCATAAATGAAGTTCTTGGAATGGAAACACTTCTCGTAGCAGGATAAGATGCTTTGAGTTGTTTTTTTTTTTGTGTTTAGCAATAATAAATTAAGCAGTAGTCATGAAGCGCTAAGTGGTATTCTACATTTCTTCTTGGGGGTTTCCTGAAAGGTTTGGGTTTTCTTTAATGGTTACCATCCTTCACTGAAGTACATCGATCAGAAACACTTCTCGTAGCAGGATAAGATGCTTTGCGGTGTTTTGTTGAATGTTGCCACCCATAAACGAAGTAATCACATCAGAACACTTCTCGATGTAGGATAGGATGCTTTGTGGTGTTTTCTTGAATGGTTATGACCCATAAATGAAGTACTCAGATCGAAAATACTTCTCTTAGCAGGATAAGATGCTTTTCAGTGTTTTTTCAATGTTTACCAGCCATAAATGAAGTAATCAGAATGAAGCACTTAGAATGGTACTCTATGCTTCTTCACAGTGGTTTCATGAAAGGTTTAAAGTTTTCTTGGAAGGTTACGACTCAAAAATGAAGTAATCATATCAGGCACACTTCTCGTAGTAGGATAAGATGCTTTGTGGTGTTTTCTTAAATGGTTAACACCTCCCAATGAAGTACCCGGATCAGAAACACTTCTCGTAGCAGGATAAGATGTTTTGTGGTGTTTTGTTGAATGTTGCCAACCATAAATGAGGTAATCACATCAGGAACACTTCGCAATGTAGGATAGGATTCTTTGTGGTGTTTTCTTAAATGGTTATCACCCATAAAAGAAGTACTTAGATCGAAAATACTTCTCTTAGCAGGATAAGATGCTTTGCTGTGTTTTTTCAATGTTTACCAACCATAAATGAAGTAATCAGACAAGAAGCACTTAGAATGATATTCTATGCTTCTTCGTGGTGGTTTAATGAAGGGTATAGAGTTTCCTTGGAAGGTTCCCACTCATAAATGAAGTAATCATATCAGGAAAACTTCTAGTAGTAGGATTTGATGCTTTGTGGTGTTTTCTTGAATGGTTATCACCCATAATGAAGTTCTTGGAATGGAAACACTTCTCGTAGCAGGATAAGATGCTTTGAGTTGTTTTTTTTGTGTGTTTAGCAATAATAAATTAAGCAGTAGTCATGAAGCGCTAAGTGGTATTCTACATTTCTTCGTGGGGGTTTCCTGAAAGGTTTGGGGTTTCTTTAATGGTTACCATCCTTCACTGAAGTACATCGATCAGAAACACTTCTCGTAGCAGGATAAGATGCTTTGCGGTGTTTTGTTGAATGTTGCCACCCATAAACGAAGTAATCACATCAGAACACTTCTCGATGTAGGATAGGATGTTTTGTGGTGTTTTCTTGAATGGTTATGACCCATAAATGAAGTACTCAGATCGAAAATACATCTCTTAGCAGGATAAGATGCTTTTCAGTTTTTTTTCAATGTTTACCAGCCATAAATGAAGTAATCAGAATGAAGCACTTAGAATGGTACTCTATGCTTCTTCACAGTGGTTTCATGAAAGGTTTAGAGTTTTCTTGGAAGGTTACCACTCATAAATGAAGTAATCATATCAGGAACACTTCTCGTAGTAGGATACGATGCTTTGTGGTGTTTCTTGAACGTTGCCACCCATAAGTGAAATAATAGTCAGGATGCTCTTAGAGTGGTATTCTACATTTCTCCCTGGTGGTTTCTTGAAAGGTTTGGAGTTTTCTAAAAAGGTTGTCACCCATAAACGAAGTACTGGGATTAGAAACACTTACCGTAGTAGGATAAGATGCTTTGCGGTGTTTTCTTGAATGTTTATCACCCATAAATGAAGTAATCGTCATCAAGTGCTTAGATTGGTATTCCACATTTTTCCGTGGTGGCTTCCCGAAAGGTTTGGAGTTTTCTTGAAAGGTTACCACCCATAAATGAAGCACTCGGATCAGAAACACTTCTCGTAGCACGAAAGATGCTTTGCGGTGTTTTTTTGAATGTTCACCACCCATAAATGAAGTAATCAGACAAGAAGCACTTAGAATGACATTCAATGCTTCTTCGTCGTGGTTTGATGAAAGGTATAGAGTTTTCTTGGAAGGTTGCCACTCATAAATTAAGTAATCATATCGGGAACACTTCTCGTAGTAGGATAAGATGCTTTGTGGTGTTTTCTTAAATGGTTAACACCTACAAATGAAGTACCCGGATCAGAAACACTTCTCGTAGCAGGATAAGATGTTTTGTGGTGTTTTGTTGAATGTTGCCACTCATAAATGAAGTTATCATATCGGGAACACTTCTCGTAGTAGGATATGATGCTTTGTTGTGTTTTCTTGAATGGTTGTCACCCATAAATGAAGTACTCAGTTCGAAAACATTTCTCGCAGCAGGATAAGATGCTTTGCGGTGTTTTCTTGGATGTTTACCACCCATAAATGAAGTAATAGTTATGAAGCGCTCAGAGTGGTATTGTACATTTCTTCGTGAGGGTTTCCTGAAAGATTTGGAGTTTTCTTTCAAGGTTACCACCCATAAATAAAGTACCTCGACCAGAATCACTTATCGTAGCAAGATAAGATGCTTTGCGGTGTTTTGCTGAGTATTTACAATTCATAAATGAAGTAATCAGTCCTGAAGCACTCAGAATGGTATTCCTTCTTCATGGTGGTTTCATGAAAGGTTACGACTCAAAAATGAAGTAATCATATCAGGCACACTTCTCGTAGTAGGATAAGATGCTTTGTGGTGTTTTCTTAAATGGTTAACACCTCCCAATGAAGTACCCGGATCAGAAACACTTCTCGTAGCAGGATAACATGTTTTGTGGTGTTTTGTTGAATGTTGCCAACCATAAATGAGGTAATCACATCAAGAACACTTCGCAATGTAGGATAGGATGCTTTGTGGTGTTTTCTTAAATGGTTATCACCCATAAAAGAAGTACTTAGATCGAAAATACTTCTCTTAGCAGGATAAGATGCTTTGCTCTGTTTTTTCAATGTTTACCAACCATAAATGAAGTAATCAGACAAGAAGCACTTAGAATGATATTCTATGCTTCTTCGTGGTGGTTTAATGAAGGGTACAGAGTTTTCTTGGAAGGTTCCCACTCATAAATGAAGTAATCATATCAGGAAAACTTCTAGTAGTAGGATTTGATGCTTTGTGGTGTTTTCTTGAATGGTTATCACCCATAAATGAAGTTCTTGGAATGGAAACACTTCTCGTAGCAGGATAAGATGCTTTGAGTTGTTTTTTTTTTGTGTTTAGCAATAATAAATTAAGCAGTAGTCATGAAGAGCTAAGTGGTATTCTACATTTCTTCGTGGGGGTTTCCTGAAAGGTTTGGGGTTTCTTTAATGGTTACCATCCTTCACTGAAGTACATCGATCAGAAACACTTCTCGTAGCAGGATAAGATGCTTTGCGGTGTTTTGTTGAATGTTGCCACCCATAAACGAAGTAATCACATCAGAACACTTCTCGATGTAGGATAGGATGTTTTGTGGTGTTTTCTTGAATGGTTATGACCCATAAATGAAGTACTCAGATCGAAAATACATCTCTTAGCAGGATAAGATGCTTTTCAGTTTTTTTTCAATGTTTACCAGCCATAAATGAAGTAATCAGAATGAAGCACTTAGAATGGTACTCTATGCTTCTTCACAGTGGTTTCATGAAAGGTTTAGAGTTTTCTTGGAAGGTTACCACTCATAAATGAAGTAATCATATCAGGAACACTTCTCGTAGTAGGATACGATGCTTTGTGGTGTTTCTTGAACGTTGCCACCCATAAGTGAAATAATAGTCAGGATGCTCTTAGAGTGGTATTCTACATTTCTCCCTGGTGGTTTCTTGAAAGGTTTGGAGTTTTCTAAAAAGGTTGTCACCCATAAACGAAGTACTGGGATTAGAAACACTTACCGTAGTAGGATAAGATGCTTTGCGGTGTTTTCTTGAATGTTTATCACCCATAAATGAAGTAATCGTCATCAAGTGCTTAGATTGGTATTCCACATTTTTCCGTGGTGGCTTCCCGAAAGGTTTGGAGTTTTCTTGAAAGGTTACCACCCATAAATGAAGCACTCGGATCAGAAACACTTCTCGTAGCACGAAAGATGCTTTGCGGTGTTTTTTTGAATGTTCACCACCCATAAATGAAGTAATCAGACAAGAAGCACTTAGAATGACATTCAATGCTTCTTCGTCGTGGTTTGATGAAAGGTATAGAGTTTTATAGAGTTTTCTTGGAAGGTTGCCACTCATAAATTAAGTAATCATATCGGGAACACTTCTCGTAGTAGGATAAGATGCTTTGTGGTGTTTTCTTAAATGGTTAACACCTACAAATGAAGTACCCGGATCAGAAACACTTCTCGTAGCAGGATAAGATGTTTTGTGGTGTTTTGTTGAATGTTGCCACTCATAAATGAAGTTATCATATCGGGAACACTTCTCGTAGTAGGATATGATGCTTTGTTGTGTTTTCTTGAATGGTTGTCACCCATAAATGAAGTACTCAGTTCGAAAACATTTCTCGCAGCAGGATAAGATGCTTTGCGGTGTTTTCTTGGATGTTTACCACCCATAAATGAAGTAATAGTTATGAAGCGCTTAGAGTGGTATTGTACATTTCTTCGTGAGGGTTTCCTGAAAGATTTGGAGTTTTCTTTCAAGGTTACCACCCATAAATAAAGTACCTGGACCAGAATCACTTATCGTAGCAAGATAAGATGCTTTGCGGTGTTTTGCTGAGTATTTACAATTCATAAATGAAGTAATCAGTCCTGAAGCACTCAGAATGGTATTCCTTCTTCATGGTGGTTTCATGAAAGGTTACGACTCAAAAATGAAGTAATCATATCAGGCACACATCTCGTAGTAGGATAAGATGCTTTGTGGTGTTTTCTTAAATGGTTAACACCTTCCAATGAAGTACCCGGATCAGAAACACTTCTCGTAGCAGGATAAGATGTTTTGTGGTGTTTTGTTGAATGTTGCCAACCATAAATGAGGTAATCACATCAGGAACACTTCGCAATGTAGGATAGGATGCTTTGTGGTGTTTTCTTAAATGGTTATCACCCATAAAAGAAGTACTTAGATCGAAAATACTTCTCTTAGCAGGATAAGATGCTTTGCTCTGTTTTTTCAATGTTTACCAACCATAAATGAAGTAATCAGACAAGAAGCACTTAGAATGATATTCTATGCTTCTTCGTGGTGGTTTAATGAAGGGTACAGAGTTTTCTTGGAAGGTTCCCACTCATAAATGAAGTAATCATATCAGGAAAACTTCTAGTAGTAGGATTTGATGCTTTGTGGTGTTTTCTTGAATGGTTATCACCCATAAATGAAGTTCTTGGAATGGAAACACTTCTCGTAGCAGGATAAGATGCTTTGAGTTGTTTTTTTTTTTTGTGTTTAGCAATAATAAATTAAGAAGTAGTCATGAAGAGCTAAGTGGTATTTTACATTTCTTCGTGGGGGTTTCCTGAAAGGTTTGGGGTTTCTTTAATGGTTACCATCCTTCACTGAAGTACATCGATCAGAAACACTTCTCGTAGCAGGATAAGATGCTTTGCGGTGTTTTGTTGAATGTTGCCACCCATAAACGAAGTAATCACATCAGAACACTTCTCGATGTAGGATAGGATGTTTTGTGGTGTTTTCTTGAATGGTTATGACCCATAAATGAAGTACTCAGATCGAAAATACATCTCTTAGCAGGATAAGATGCTTTTCAGTTTTTTTTCAATGTTTACCAACCATAAATGAAGTAATCAGAATGAAGCACTTAGAATGGTACTCTATGCTTCTTCACAGTGGTTTCATGAAAGGTTTAGAGTTTTCTTGGAAGGTTACCACTCATAAATGAAGTAATCATATCAGGAACACTTCTCGTAGTAGGATACGATGCTTTGTGGTGTTTCTTGAACGTTGCCACCCATAAGTGAAATAATAGTCAGGATGCTCTTAGAGTGGTATTCTACATTTCTCCCTGGTGGTTTCTTGAAAGGTTTGGAGTTTTCTAAAAAGGTTGTCACCCATAAACGAAGTACTGGGATTAGAAACACTTACCGTAGTAGGATAAGATGCTTTGCGGTGTTTTCTTGAATGTTTATCACCCATAAATGAAGTAATCGTCATCAAGTGCTTAGATTGGTATTCCACATTTTTCCGTGGTGGCTTCCCGAAAGGTTTGTAGTTTTCTTGAAAGGTTACCACCCATAAATGAAGCACTCGGATCAGAAACACTTCTCGTAGCACGAAAGATGCTTTGCGGTGTTTTTTTGAATGTTCACCACCCATAAATGAAGTAATCAGACAAGAAGCACTTAGAATGACATTCAATGCTTCTTCGTCGTGGTTTGATGAAAGGTATAGAGTTTTCTTGGAAGGTTGCCACTCATAAATTAAGTAATCATATCGGGAACACTTCTCGTAGTAGGATAAGATGCTTTGTGGTGTTTTCTTAAATGGTTAACACCTACAAATGAAGTACCCGGATCAGAAACACTTCTCGTAGCAGGATAAGATGTTTTGTGGTGTTTTGTTGAATGTTGCCACTCATAAATGAAGTTATCATATCGGGAACACTTCTCGTAGTAGGATATGATGCTTTGTTGTGTTTTCTTGAATGGTTGTCACCCATAAATGAAGTACTCAGTTCGAAAACATTTCTCGCAGCAGGATAAGATGCTTTGCGGTGTTTTCTTGGATGTTTACCACCCATAAATGAAGTAATAGTTATGAAGCGCTTAGAGTGGTATTGTACATTTCTTCGTGAGGGTTTCCTGAAAGATTTGGAGTTTTCTTTCAAGGTTACCACCCATAAATAAAGTACCTGGACCAGAATCACTTATCGTAGCAAGATAAGATGCTTTGCGGTGTTTTGCTGAGTATTTACAATTCATAAATGAAGTAATCAGTCCTGAAGCACTCAGAATGGTATTCCTTCTTCATGGTGGTTTCATGAAAGGTTACGACTCAAAAATGAAGTAATCATATCAGGCACACTTCTCGTAGTAGGATAAGATGCTTTGTGGTGTTTTCTTAAATGGTTAACACCTCCCAATGAAGTACCCGGATCAGAAACACTTCTCGTAGCAGGATAAGATGTTTTGTGGTGTTTTGTTGAATGTTGCCAACCATAAATGAGGTAATCACATCAGGAACACTTCGCAATGTAGGATAGGATGCTTTGTGGTGTTTTCTTAAATGGTTATCACCCATAAAAGAAGTACTTAGATCGAAAATACTTCTCTTAGCAGGATAAGATGCTTTGCTGTGTTTTTTCAATGTTTACCAACCATAAATGAAGTAATCAGACAAGAAGCACTTAGAATGATATTCTATGCTTCTTCGTGGTGGTTTAATGAAGGGTATAGAGTTTTCTTGGAAGGTTCCCACTCATAAATGAAGTAATCATATCAGGAAAACTTCTAGTAGTAGGATTTGATGCTTTGTGGTGTTTTCTTGAATGGTTATCACCCATAAATGAAGTTCTTGGAATGGAAACACTTCTCGTAGCAGGATAAGATGCTTTGAGTTGTTTTTTTTTTGTGTTTAGCAATAATAAATTAAGCAGTAGTCATGAAGAGCTAAGTGGTATTCTACATTTCTTCGTGGGGGTTTCCTGAAAGGTTTGGGGTTTCTTTAATGGTTACCATCCTTCACTGAAGTACATCGATCAGAAACACTTCTCGTAGCAGGATAAGATGCTTTGCGGTGTTTTGTTGAATGTTGCCACCCATAAACGAAGTAATCACATCAGAACACTTCTCGATGTAGGATAGGATGTTTTGTGGTGTTTTCTTGAATGGTTATGACCCATAAATGAAGTACTCAGATCGAAAATACATCTCTTAGCAGGATAAGATGCTTTTCAGTTTTTTTTCAATGTTTACCAGCCATAAATGAAGTAATCAGAATGAAGCACTTAGAATGGTACTCTATGCTTCTTCACAGTGGTTTCATTAAAGGTTTAGAGTTTTCTTGGAAGGTTACCACTCATAAATGAAGTAATCATATCAGGAACACTTCTAGTAGTAGGATACGATGCTTTGTGGTGTTTCTTGAACGTTGCCACCCATAAGTGAAATAATAGTCAGGATGCTCTTAGAGTGGTATTCTACATTTCTCCCTGGTGGTTTCTTGAAAGGTTTGGAGTTTTCTAAAAAGGTTGTCACCCATAAACGAAGTACTCAGATTAGAAACACTTACCGTAGTAGGATAAGATGTTTTGCGGTGTTTTCTTGAATGTTTATCACCCATAAATGAAGTAATCGTCATCAAGTGCTTAGATTGGTATTCCACATTTTTCCGTGGTGGCTTCCCGAAAGGTTTGGAGTTTTCTTGAAAGGTTACCACCCATAAATGAAGCACTCGGATCAGAAACACTTCTCGTAGCACGAAAGATGCTTTGCGGTGTTTTTTTGAATGTTCACCACCCATAAATGAAGTAATCAGACAAGAAGCACTTAGAATGACATTCAATGCTTCTTCGTCGTGGTTTGATGAAAGGTATAGAGTTTTCTTGGAAGGTTGCCACTCATAAATTAAGTAATCATATCGGGAACACTTCTCGTAGTAGGATAAGATGCTTTGTGGTGTTTTCTTAAATGGTTAACACCTACAAATGAAGTACCCGGATCAGAAACACTTCTCGTAGCAGGATAAGATGTTTTGTGGTGTTTTGTTGAATGTTGCCACTCATAAATGAAGTTATCATATCGGGAACACTTCTCGTAGTAGGATATGATGCTTTGTTGTGTTTTCTTGAATGGTTATCACCCATAAATGAAGTTCTTGGAATGGAAACACTTCTCGTAGCAGGATAAGATGCTTTGAGTTGTTTTTTTTGTGTGTTTAGCAATAATAAATTAAGCAGTAGTCATGAAGCGCTAAGTGGTATTCTACATTTCTTCGTGGGGGTTTCCTGAAAGGTTTGGGGTTTCTTTAATGGTTACCATCCTTCACTGAAGTACATCGATCAGAAACACTTCTCGTAGCAGGATAAGATGCTTTGCGGTGTTTTGTTGAATGTTGCCACCCATAAACGAAGTAATCACATCAGAACACTTCTCGATGTAGGATAGGATGCTTTGTGGTGTTTTCTTGAATGGTTATGACCCATAAATGAAGTACTCAGATCGAAAATACTTCTCTTAGCAGGATAAGATGCTTTTCAGTGTTTTTTCAATGTTTACCAGCCATAAATGAAGTAATCAGAATGAAGCACTTAGAATGGTACTCTATGCTTCTTCACAGTGGTTTCATGAAAGGTTTAAAGTTTTCTTGGAAGGTTACGACTCAAAAATGAAGTAATCATATCAGGCACACTTCTCGTAGTAGGATAAGATGCTTTGTGGTGTTTTCTTAAATGGTTAACACCTCCCAATGAAGTACCCGGATCAGAAACACTTCTCGTAGCAGGATAAGATGTTTTGTGGTGTTTTGTTGAATGTTGCCAACCATAAATGAGGTAATCACATCAGGAACACTTCGCAATGTAGGATAGGATTCTTTGTGGTGTTTTCTTAAATGGTTATCACCCATAAAAGAAGTACTTAGATCGAAAATACTTCTCTTAGCAGGATAAGATGCTTTGCTGTGTTTTTTCAATGTTTACCAACCATAAATGAAGTAATCAGACAAGAAGCACTTAGAATGATATTCTATGCTTCTTCGTGGTGGTTTAATGAAGGGTATAGAGTTTCCTTGGAAGGTTCCCACTCATAAATGAAGTAATCATATCAGGAAAACTTCTAGTAGTAGGATTTGATGCTTTGTGGTGTTTTCTTGAATGGTTATCACCCATAATGAAGTTCTTGGAATGGAAACACTTCTCGTAGCAGGATAAGATGCTTTGAGTTGTTTTTTTTGTGTGTTTAGCAATAATAAATTAAGCAGTAGTCATGAAGCGCTAAGTGGTATTCTACATTTCTTCGTGGGGGTTTCCTGAAAGGTTTGGGGTTTCTTTAATGGTTACCATCCTTCACTGAAGTACATCGATCAGAAACACTTCTCGTAGCAGGATAAGATGCTTTGCGGTGTTTTGTTGAATGTTGCCACCCATAAACGAAGTAATCACATCAGAACACTTCTCGATGTAGGATAGGATGTTTTGTGGTGTTTTCTTGAATGGTTATGACCCATAAATGAAGTACTCAGATCGAAAATACATCTCTTAGCAGGATAAGATGCTTTTCAGTTTTTTTTCAATGTTTACCAGCCATAAATGAAGTAATCAGAATGAAGCACTTAGAATGGTACTCTATGCTTCTTCACAGTGGTTTCATGAAAGGTTTAGAGTTTTCTTGGAAGGTTACCACTCATAAATGAAGTAATCATATCAGGAACACTTCTCGTAGTAGGATACGATGCTT